>BOPN01001349.1:62500-72500 GCA_017312705.2 Penaeus japonicus
AAATATGTGTATGTATGTATGTTTACATTTGTATACATTAATATAAATACGTATGTATGTATCCAAATATATATATTTATATATGTATTACAAAGCTGATATATATAGCGATATATAGGCATATATATATACAAATATTTACATATATACATACATATATATGTGTGTGAATGTGTGTTTCCATATATATATATATATATATATATATACATATATATATATATATATATATGCATATGTATGTATATGCGTATATATATATATATATATATATATATATATATATATATATATATATATATATATATATATATATATATATATATATATATATATATAAATATATATATATATATGTATGTATGTATGTATATTTGTGTGTGCGTGTGTGCATGTGTGTCTGTGTGTGTAGATGCGTGTGCGTGTACGTGTCTCTAATACATATGTGATATATATATATATATATATATATATATATATATATATATATATATATATATATATATTGCTGTATATATACATATGTAAGTAATTATATGTATTTCTAAATGCATATATATACATATATACAAGTATATATAGATAAATCAGCATATGAACGCACATACACAAATATATATCTCTGTCTATATATATATTTTTTATGTGTATATATGTATATATCTACATATATATATGTATATACATATATGTATGCATATTTATATATATGTATATACATATATGTATGCATATTTATATATATATATATTTGTATATATATATATATATATACGTATGTGTGTATATTTGTATATATGTATATATATATATATATATGTTTATATATAGATATATGGAAATAAATAACCATATGTGTATATATACACACATATATATAGAGAGACAGAGAGAACAATAGATAGGTAGATACACACTCACGAAATCTTGAACTTATTTAGCTAGTTCTTAGCTAATAATACTTGACCATCCATGTTCCAGCTCGTATTCGGAGAATACATTATATAGTATTTTTATAATGCATAGGGTAAATATGAAAACCAGAAATTTTAAAACACCATAAGTATTTTTTTTAATGCATAGGGTAAATATGAAAAGTGGTAATTTTCAAATACCTAAAGCATTCACATATGGTCATTATCATACATATGATAGGAATAAGAAATCTCTTTGATGCACTTTATTTGTATCTCAATTAGTGAGCCAGTGAGACTCGACTGCTGTATTTGCTGTATTTCTACAGCAAAATTGCTCTTTAATGAAGGAATTAAGAATGCAGACAGATATTGCCATACATACGAAATACATACAATATATTAGGCATGTCGAATCGCGCTATGTGTTTGTGTATGAGTGTACATGTGTACATGTATGTGTAATTTTTCATATATGTGTTCTATTTATAACCTGACCTTACTCACTCGTCTAAATAAAGACAAGGCTTTATGATTATCAGAGATATATAAGGCATTCCGAGAACACTAATAGTTGCTGGGGTCTGAATATATGTGGAGTCAGGACCGGAAAAGAAAGAAATCGAAGTTTGTTGTCATTACGACAGGGAAGCAAACCAACGTTTGATTCTCATTGAAAAAAAATCTTTTAAAGTAAATCTATTATATGAATCCGTGAGATACAGAATATGTCAGTTATATAGTAAAATGTTATTCCCATAATTGGAATTTAAAATCGCCTTATAGGACCATCACTCACGTACTTGCTTCGGCAGTACATATACTAAAATTGGAACGATACAGAGAAGATTAGCATGGCCCCTGCGCAAGGATGACACGCAAAATCGTGAAGCGTTCCACATTTTTAATCGCATACACTTTATTATTCTTACCTCCAATTTATGTTGTTATCCATAAAGTTCATGATTTCTAATTGATTAATTGTACCTTTCCGAACCAGTCCATGCGGCAGGCGACCGTTCGAGGCTCGACATTCCCGGTACTGCCCAGTAAATATTCCTTCTTTTCATTAGCAATGCCTTCACATATGCTGTGCACCGGGTTCTTTATTTCTGGGGATATGTTATAACCATTTTTCTACATTCAATCTCTCTATAGTGCTAAAATTAATTTTGCTGAATTCTTTTTATCTTTGATGTCCCGCAGATCGAGTTGGGTGGGAGAGGGTTGTGTGTATGTGAGTGTGTGCATATATGCATTTATATATGTATATTTGTATATATACATTTTAATACGTGTATGGTTATATGTATATATATGAATGTACATATATGTATATTTATATATATAGGTTTATATGTATATATATACGTATTTAGATATACGTATACAAATATACAGATACATACACACAAACACACACATATATCAATATATATATATATATATATATATATATATATATATATATTGTAAGCGCTATGGGTGATGCACCGGGATCCGATGACTAATACCAATGTGCTGCACGCACATAACGGCGATAACAACCGCGAGATTATGGTCGGGCCACACATGGCCTCACTGGCCATGCGTTATTTTTGCTGTCCGCTGCTACATCTGTGGGGTCTCTCTATCTCTCTACACATAAAAATATATATACATATATATGTGAAATATATATAGCTCTATATATGTATATATATATAGCTATGATATATAGCTATGATATACATATATAAATATACATATATAAATATGTGTGCATGTGTTATATAACTATATATATGTATATATACATGTATATATGTGTAGGTTTATATTTAAGTATATGTAAATCAATCTTTATATGTGCACTAAAGCATGCTATATATTTGTACAATATATATGTATATATATGTATGCATAAGTACATAAATATATATATAGAGAGATATTTATATGTGCTAAAACTTATATATATATATATTTATATATACATATATTGAATGTTTGCATGTGTTTGTGTATGCATGGATGCATGTATGTGTAATTACCATATATGTGTTCTTATAATCTGCCATTACTCACTTCATCTAAATAAAGGTGATACTTTTTGACCCGGAGAGGTTTATAATTCATTCCAAGAACTCTTTCTCTTGCTGGGGTCTTGGCGAGACTCTGTAAACCGGCGACTCGGTAGCTTGGGCTATAGGATGGCTTGAGGTGGGGATCACTGCTGCGGGATCACCCATGTTGATTGGGTGTCCGCACTAAGCTTGGCATCAATATGGCCACCCTTGGGGAGCCAGGGGCGTCCAGGTTGACTAAGGAGGTGTGAACCGGGCCAGGGGGGAAACCCAGCAGCCAAAAGCACCCGTGTCGAGCAGTAGTGGGATCACGCCCGAGAGTGTGTGGCTCGTAGTAGCCCTTCCAATACAGGCAAACTTAGTCCTTTTACCTTTTGGTAAATAGATGAATTTCATATATTGCACCAATTTTCTTCTCAAATTATATCAACCAAGATTCTTAAACAATAAGCTTTGGAACTACATCGAATTAAGGTAAGGGAAGAAAGAAATCGGAGTTTGCTTTCAGAGCTTGGTGCTTTGGCTATATTTTTCCATCGCGGTAAAAGGGAAATTGACGTAAGTTATTTTTAGTCGAGACATGAAAATAAAAACATAAATCCTAATTACAAAGTAAATCGGAAAATAAATCGTGAATGGCTTCTATATTGATGAATATCAAAATCCTCATTAAGTACATATTTGAGCGTACTTGCTTCGGCAGTACATATACTAAAATTGGAACGATACAGAGAAGATTAGCATGGCCCCTGCGCAAGGATGACACGCAAAATCGTGAAGCGTTCCACATTTTTAATCGCATGCACTTCATTATTCTTACGTCCAATTTATATTGTTATCCTTAAAGTTCACAACTTCTAATTCATTAATTGTACCTTTCCGAACCAGTCCATGCGGCAGGCGAGCGTTCGATGCTCGACATTCCCGGTAGTGCCCGGTATATATTCCTTCTTTTCATTAACACTGCCTTTGTATATGCTGTGCACCGTTATTATTATTATTATTTTCTGGGGATATGATATAAACAAGTTGTTTCTACATTCCCTCTCTTCATATTGTTAAACTTAATTTTGCCGAATTCTTTTTATGTCCCGCAGATCTCCGGGTTGGTTGGTGGGAGAGTTGTGTGTATGTATGTGCATGCATATATGCATTTATATATGTATATTTGTATATGTACATTTTAATACGTGTATAGTTATATGTATGTATATATGTATGTACATATATGTATATTTATATATATGGGTATATATACATATATATACATAGATGTATGTATATGTATGTATATATATGTATATATATGTATATATATGTATGTATGTATATATATATATACATATTTAGGTATACATATACAAATATAGAGATGCTCCTACACGTAAACATATATATGTATGTATGTATGTATGTATATATATATATGTGTATATATATATTTATGTGTGTAAGGGAAACATGGATATATATACATATACATATTCACATATATACATAAACACACACATATACTAATATATATATATATATATATATATATATATATATATATATATATATATATATTGATCCGATGATTAATACCAATATGCTGCACGCACATAACGGCGATAACAGCTGCGATATTATGGTCGGGCCACACATGGCCTCACTGGCCATGCGTTATTTTTGCTGTGGTGTCCGCTGCTACATCTGTGGGCTCTCTCTATCTCTCTACTTATAAAAAATATATATACATATATATGTGTAATATATATAGCTGTATATATAGCCCAAGCTACCGAGTCGCCGGTTTACAGAGCCTCGCCACAGACCCCAGCTAATATAATGAGTTTTAAATTATACATAAGCCTCAACTATTGTAATGTTTGTTTGGAATTGTATATAAACATTATCATTATTATATTAGAAATACCATATTTTGAGGAGTATTACCTGTATTTCGTATTTGATTTTGTGCAGAAGTTTCTTAATTAATTTTCGATTTTTCATTGTGTGCCAGAATTGTAAAATTGGGTAATCAATTTTTCGTTAATAGATGTTTGATGTTTAAATCTTTCTTTGGTAAACTATATGAGAGGAAAACGTGTACTTGAAATTGTATATAAACATTATCACTATTATTTTAGGGAATAGAAAAGCCATAATCAGAGGAATATTGCTTGTATTCCGTATGTTATTTCGTACAAGACTCTCTTCATTTAGTGGGAAGTGATAAGTATGGTGTACCTAACATGATCTGACCTGATTAAGATACTTGGAGGTAATGTTCGAGATTTATAATTGTTGATAGATATTTGATTGTTTAATGATTTCTTTGGTGAAAGTATGGTTTTGATGTTACATTACTTTCAAAAAGTGTATTGAGGGTAATGTTTGGAAAGAATATTTCATAGAACATAAAATCTGTGTATTTTGCATATCTTAACATATATTTATAAACATGCATATCAATACATAAACACACACACACACACACACACACACACACACACACACACACACACATATATATATATATATATATATATATATATACATATATACATATATACTTGAAAACGGAAGATTGAGAAACTCATGAAAAGGAATGAATCTGAAAAGGGAATTGGTAATATTAATAATACTGATAAGATGTGAATAAGCCTCATGCAAAATCATTCTTTTTCACTCCTATCCAATTAAAGAAAAAAAAGTAGAAGGAAAAGAGTGAAGTACTTTATTTCCTCTAGTCATAGGTTTTGTTCAAAAAATATTTCTCAAATTTGAGAAAGAGGTAAAAGGGTAGTAACGGTAACTATGAACGAGAAAAATGTTACAATAGTAAAGTTACCCCTTTCGTTTTCTTTGGTTGCTTGTTCGGATTCACAGATGACTTCCTTTCATTATTGTATTTATTTCGTATCTTCAGCCTTTAGTTTGTATAATACAGCTTGCAGACAGCCTACGCTAATGTAAGTACTAAGAATAGTTTGAACTGAACACATCTTCTCTTTGATACGACTTTATCATATGCCCCAGAAAAGCTTGAATGCAAAGTGTACTTGCTTCGGCAGTACATATACTAAAATTGGAACGATACAGAGAAGATTAGCATGGCCCCTGCGCAAGGATGACACGCAAAATCGTGAAGCGTTCCACATTTTTAATCGCATACATTTCATTATTCTTACTTCCAAGTTATATTGTTATCCATAAAGTATTGCGATATCTAACGCAAACATTTTCTGAGACGTAGCAAGGGACTGACTTGCGTTCGAAGCCAAGCCGTCACTATTCATTTATTTATTAATATTGTGAATATCATTACTCATTTATTTAATATTGTGAATACATTTATTATCAAATGATTTGTAAAATGTGTAGTTCAATATACTGGTAGATAAATAGGACAAACTTTGAAGAAAAAAAAAATATATATATATATTTTCTTTAATATTGTGAATACCTTTATTATCAAGTGATTTGTAAAATGTGTAGTTAAATATACTGGTAGATAAATAGAACAAACTTTGAAAAAAAAAAAAAAATATATATATGTAATAAATTCCGTTAGTCTCCTCGCACAAGTGATAATGTGGATGGTCATATAAGAAAATAATTTGTCCCAGATGTGACTACATTTGTTCGTGCGACGAGAAAATGTTGTATGGCTACGGTCACTAAGGTTTAGTGAGTGTATGGCAGACTAAATTCTGAATTAGCTCATTCCTATTAGCAGAGAATGCTCTGCACTCTTATAACTATGTGCATATGGATCTTAATAAAGCTTTCTAAGTAGAAATGACTTGTAATAGCATTTTTGCTTTTGTTATGAATGATTGGATAGTTGCATGACTTAAGTTGCTTAAACAAAATCGTTAAACATTACATCCTGCACAAGACTCGAACTCAAAAGCTTTCTGCCAGGTAGGTCACCCATCCTCCCTACCCCACCTCCCAGTCCCTGCGATACGTCAACAAGCAAAAATTAGTCAAACTAGTCGTATAGGATGTGCATTTTAAATCTTCTAAAGTCATATGTTTTGTTTGGTTACTGCCTCTCAAATAATAATAATAATAATAATAATAATAATAAACGTAATTTCCCGTAGTGAAATTACGGGAAATTGATGAGAGTTAGTTTGTATATTGGCAAACATGTCACACTATAACAACAATAAGAAGCAGGAACATTATAAAATGAATATATAGAAATATTATACGTACTAGATTGGAAAAAGGACTAAGTCTGCCTGTGTTGGCAGGGCTACTACGAGCCACACACTCTCGGGCGTGATCCCACTACTGCTCGACACGGGTGCTTTTGGCTGCTGGGTTTCCCCCCTGGCCCGGTTCACACCTCCTTAGTCAACCTGGACGCCCCTGGCTCCCCAAGGGTGGCCATATTGATGCCAAGCTTAGTGCGGACACCCAATCAACATGGGTGATCCCGCAGCAGTGATCCCCACCTCAAGCCATCCTATAGCCCAAGCTACCGAGTCGCCGGTTTACAGAGCCTCGCCACAGACCCCAGCGAAAATCAATGTGCTTGGAAGGACTTATAAACCTCTCATAATCAGAAAGTATCGTCGTCTTATACGTTAAGAAAGCTACAGAAGGTTATTTAGATATCATACAGACGCATATACATGGACACACAAAAATACACAAGTACACGCAAACACATGAATATGAAAATACAAACACACATACATATACATATATACACACATGTACGCACATCCACCCAATACATGCAAGTGGTATGACACATAGTTTTAGTTGTGAAAAAGAAATATATATATTTTGGAAATATGTTACTAAAAATGATTCGTAAACACACTAAAAATGATACGTAAAGACATATGTGGGATTCGAACCGCCGTCCCAGCGAGTTCATATAACTTTGCATGGACTTTCTCTATATAGAAATACTTTTCAGTACTTGAACTTTATTTAATAACAAGCAATATGTTTGTAAAGATGCGACGCCAAAAAAATGTGTCAGGTGCCGCAATTGCGACAGTGCCTTGACAGTATATGTGTTGTCCGTCCTTATCAAGGGGAGTGCTAACTTTCTCTCCTTTCGTACAACACAACCCAAGTTGAGGTGTAGCGGTACGTGCTACTTCAGGATAGTCACAACTTTAATTAACTGATGTATAAGAAACTTGCTATATAAATGGGGGAGTGCTTATTTATTCTTACCAGACAAATATATCGTTACTCTACTACTAATATGTATAGGAAAATATGTTGAATACATATGTATGTATGCTTGTATATCTACGTGCATGTAAATGTAAATATATATTCATATATATACATATATATTCATATATATACATATATATACACATATATACACATATACACACATATACACACATACACATATAAACATGTGAGTGCAAAATACACACAACACACACGCACTCACTCTACACGCACACATGCACACACACGTACAGTCGTACATTCACATAAATATGGATATTATTACGTTAGCTTACATTCGCACGCCACTGATTGTTCTTACCATCATATTATATAATAAACTAGTCCAGGAATCAAACCTTTGACATCTTCAAGCTCTAAATAGTCTTACGATCCTTAATTCCACTCTTTCACCTCCCTTCGCTACCCACCGCTACCCACCCCACCCCACCCGACCCCTCCCCTCCCCTACCCCACTCAATCAACTCGGTGATGTGCGGGACATTATAGGTGAAAAGAATTCGGAGAAAGTAAATTTTGGCAATATGAAAAGAGGGAATGTAGAAACTAAAAAACAACAACACATTAAACACAGCATATGCTTTATAAAACAAGAGATATATGCCGGACTTGGAACGTCGAGCCTCGAACGCTCGCCTGCCGCATGGACTGGTCCGCAAAGGTTAAATAAGTCAATTACAAGTTATATACTTTATGGATACGAATATGAATTGCATATAAGAATAATGATACATATGCGATTAAAAATGTGGAACGCTTCACGATTTTGCGTGTCATCCTTGCGCAGGGGCCATGCTAATCTTCTCTGTATCGTTCCAATTTTAGTATATGTACTGCCGAAGCAAGTACACTAAGTGAGATCCGTTATGACGATTTTGAATTTCATTCATGGGAATAACATTTTTCAATATGACTTTATCAACAGCTCACGCATTTATATAGTCGACTTAGTTCTAAAATTATATTATTCCAATAAAAATCAAAGGTGATTTTCTTCCCTCCCGTTATGAAAATGTACTACTTATTTCTTTTCCTACCGTGTTAAACATATTCACTACTTATCTATTTTCCTACCGCGATTAAACATATATTCATAGGTGACTGTTTAGATATCTAGACCGTTGATATAATCATGAATTAAGTAGATTTTACAATATACGATAAAAATGGTAAAAGGACTAAGTCTGCCTGTGTTGACAGGGCTACTACGGGCCACACACTCTCGGGCGTGATCCCACTACTGCTCGACACGGGTGCTTTTGGCTGCTGGGTTTCCCCCCTGGCCCGGTTCACACCTCCTTAGTCAACCTGGACGCCCCTGGCTCCCCAAGGGTGGCCATATTGATGCCAAGCTTAGTGCGGACACCCAATCAACATGGGTGATCCCGCAGCAGTGATCCCCACCTCAAGCCATCCTATAGCCCAAGCTACCGAGTCGCCGGTTTACAGAGCCTCGCCACAGACCCCAGCAAATATTATTGTGCTTGGAAGGACTTATAAACCTCTCATAATCAGCAACTATCGTCTCAATTTAGACAAACTGTAAAACAGTTGATTACTTGAAAAGAACATGTTTATATGCAATTCCACACGCATACATAAAAGACATTCTGTTAACGCTAGCCTTTAAAGTAGATGGATGAATGTGATGGAAAAGGAAAACATTAAAATGAGACGGAAAAGGAACCAACAGACGAAACATGGAACCAATAAAACTTAATACCGTCCTCATGGCTTCGACAGACCGTTAATGCCGTCCACATGGGTACACAAATGCCACAGCCCATGAGACCAATA
>BOPN01001349.1:77500-80000 GCA_017312705.2 Penaeus japonicus
CAGATCTCCAAGTTGGTTGGGTGGGAGAGGGGAGGTGCGTGTTGTGTGTATGTGAGTGAGTGTTGTGTGTGTATGTCTACATATTTATGCATGTGTATATATATATATACATATATATACGTTGTGAGGCCTTGCAACCTCCTTCCTACCTTAACCCCCCCGCCCTTATCCCCCCCCTCTTCCTTATCTTCCTTCTCCACCCCCCCCCCCCCTTCCTTATTTTCTTGTTCTTCCTCTCCCTTTTCCTCCCCCTCCCTTATTTTCTCCCCCGTGCTTGCCTCTTGTTTCTCTTCTCCTATTTCCCTTAGTATCCTTTCTACCAATATCCCTCACTTTTGCCGACTGTTTCTTCCGCCCTGATTAACTTTATTTCTGACACTTCATTTCTTAAGTCTACCCTCTACCTGCCCTTACTTCTGTTTTTGCTTTACCTAGCTACTCCCTCAATTTCTACTTTCGTTTTCTACCCTATGTTTCGTCTGCTCTCCTCTCGTTTCTGCTTTTGCTATTGTTTTTTATTTACCTTATTCTTCTCTTTTCTTACTAATTTCTTCTCTCTCGGTTCTCTACTCCTTTATCTGCCATGCTATATCTCTTACCTTACTCCTCTGTGCTAGGTGTCCTATTTCTCTCCCCCCCCCCCTCTTCACCCTTATCCGCCGTAGCCCTATTCGGCTTTTCTTCTCCCCTTTTCTCTTCCCTTCACCCCCTCCCCCCGACCTAATCCTGTTTCAGGGCCGTATGGAATCCAGGGAGGTTCATGAAACATCGTCAGGATGACTCCACACATAGACCTACACCCGCACCCAAGCCTGAATTGGGAAATAGGCTATAAACAATTTGCCCGAAATGTCAGATAAAGCGTAGGACGTAGTATTTTGTTGCTTGTCTCCCCCCCTGACCTAATATGAAGCCTCGACCCCGTGGGTGACACAAGGGGGTGCAAATAATATTTTTTTCTTTGTTTGTTTTACCTTTTCGTATTTTGTAAATAAAAGTGGGTGTGGCATTTTAGTCTTATTTGTTTGAAGAAACTATTTTTTTTTTACATTATTTTCTTTTACAAAATTGCGTTTGTTTCTGCATCAGTGACCATCTACAGTAAATATCTAGCATTTTATTAAGCAGTTCATTTTAATATAACTTGGTAGATTTTAACAACAAAAGTGGTGGTCACTTTCCTTTTATATTTTGAAATTGTTTTAATTATTTTTACTATAGATTCCTTTTACACACCAGAAATGCCACGTCACGCCCACCTTCATTTTCTATTTTTATGTATTATGTATTTGTATTTGACTTTTAGTGTTTGTAATATTCTGTTTTACCATAGCGTTTTAATTGATGCTTTTTTTATGTTTAAAGTCACGCCAAAGCCATTTGGCTAATTTTATAATTGTTATTTTGTTTTGTGTTTGTTTTACTGTTTTGTAATGGAATTTGTATTTTTTTTCTTTCTTTCTTCATTAAATACGATTGTAAATACCCATGTTTGAGCTTGTGTCTGTTTTATTGTTTGATATGAATATGGAAACTTTTTTTCCACGTCAGTAGCCAGCCGGATATAAATAGCCGACGAGCTGAGAATAAATCAGTTGTCTCTGGAACTTGGTGTTTGTCTGACCCTCCCTGGATTACCCTGGAATTCCCTTGTGGCGACGCAGGAGCAGCAAAAGCAAGGTTGTACTGACTCGAGTTACATGCCAGTTAGGACAAAGCTGGACGTGCTATTGTAATAATAATCTTGTGAGGGAGATACACTGGCCAACACCAGCCATGTCATTTTACTTTTGATTTTTTTTTTCATACTTTTTTTACTTTTTATTATTTTAACCCATTGTGTACGGGTATTATGACATACATGACATAGGAGCTTTGGCCTGACGACGGGCGTCATGACGTACATGACGTTCGGGGATTTTGGATCACTGTGCTATTTTATTTTGCTATGAAAAAGGAATGAGTGATGATGGCTACTGCAGTCATAATTACTATAATTACCGTAATATCGTGCTAGCTTAACGTCCAAAATCTAGATGGCACCACTTTTTCCTAGCACCAGCAGGAGAGAGAGCCTTGAATGGCACCCATCCACGGTCTCTAGCAAGCACTGTCTCTATAGAGCGATGGCACACACTAAGTTGATGAACCCTTGCTCTAAAGTACCGCCGATGAAGGATGTGCAGGCAGAACGAGAAGAGGAAGGTGACTCAATCCATACCCAGTGTCTAAAATGTGCTCCTGTGCCAATATGGATGCCTTTCATTGTGGCACTCACAGTCACAAGCACAGGTTTCATTCCTCTTCCCTACCTCTTCTTGTTATCTTTATTGTAGGTGGTTGTATCTTTCGTATTCGTTCATGACAGCACAAAAATACGAAAAAATAAAGTTGCCTTTTGTTCTCCCATAAAACAGCAATAATTCTATCACAATGAGTATAAAGAAAATGATGAGCTAATATGGATAATATACTACAATTTTAGTCAACTACAGCACTG
>BOPN01001349.1:90000-92500 GCA_017312705.2 Penaeus japonicus
TTGGTTTATAAGACATTCCAAGTAGCAAATTAATTGCTGGGGGCGAGACTCTGTAAACCGGCAACGCTTGAGGTAGGGATCACTGCTGCGGGTAAGAAAAAAAAAAATCAAAGTTTGCTTTCAGAGCTCGAGTGGACTATATTTTTTCATGACGGTAAAAGGAAAAATCGGTGTATATTGTTTTAGTCTAGACTTGGATATAGAGAAACATTATTCCATTTTCAAAGTAAATCGGGAGATACACTGTGAATGCCTATTATATTGATGAAAATAAAAGCCCTTTTTAAGAAGTAAATTGTTGTACTTGCTTCGGCAGTACATATACTAAAATTGGAACGATACAGAGAAGATTAGCATGGCCCCTGCGCAAGGATGACACGCAAAATCGTGAAGCGTTCCACATTTTTAATCGCATGCATTTCATTATTCTTACTTGCGACATATGCTTGTGTCAAGAAAGTAATTAGCTTGTTAATAATTAATATTATCTTTGTGAACCGATGTACGTGGGGGGCGAGCGTTCGAGCCTCGACATCTAAAATTTTCCGGCTTCTTTCCTTTTTCATATATGCAGTTTATCATATGTCTTTTATATATCGAACCAAAGGGAGAACTACCCCCATTAAGGTAGAGAATATTAGTGCTTGAGTAACAAGTTATATTCCATGGAGGGGATCATTGCAACTTAAACTCTTGGTAATATGATTCCACAATAATCTTGAGTTACCTTTTATATCTGAAATGTTAAAACACAATACATACAGTTTTGTGTTTATGTATTTATGTATACGCATTCACATCTGGGTACACACAGTTTATGTATGATAGTTTTATAAGTCATTTCAAATATAACCATAATTGCTGGGGTCTGTGGCGAGGCTCTGTAAACCGGCGACTCGGTAGCTTGGGCTATAGGATGGCTTGAGGTGGGGATCACTGCTGCGGGATCACCCATGTTGATTGGGTGTCCGCACTAAGCTTGGCATCAATATGGCCACCCTTGGGGAGCCAGGGGCGTCCAGGTTGACTAAGGAGGTGTGAACCGGGCCAGGGGGGAAACCCAGCAGCCAAAAGCACCCGTGTCGAGCAGTAGTGGGATCACGCCCGAGAGTGTGTGGCTCGTAGTAGCCCTTCCAACACAGGCAGACTTAGTCCTTTTACCACATAGATGAATTTCGTATATTGCACCAATTTTCTTCTTAAATTATAGGAAAGGTCAGGAAAAAAAATCAAAGTTTGATTTTAAAACTCGGCGCTTGGACTCTCTCTCTCTCTATTTATATATATATGTGTATGTATGTATGTATGCTGCCACCAGATTATGTGATGGGTATAAGATTACTCTAATATCCACACATAGAGAAATAAAAGGTTCATGTCAAACACAGCAGCTGATACAATAACAATATATTATAACTTCAAAATAATCGCAGTATAAAGACACCATATAATATATGTATGACAAGAAATGACTCTGGAAATAAAGATCAAGATTAGCACTGGTACGCAAATCGTAGATGCAGATGTATGGGAGGTTGGTGTTGGCGGTTGAGGTCAGAAGACCAAGTGTGTCTTAGCTAACGTCAGTATAACTCAGGTCGGCTAGCTAGGCGGGACGATGACCCGTCTACAGGAAAAATAGGTGGGGCTGATCCAAGTGTCAGCTTAGGTCGCTATTTCGTGTATATATATATATATATATTATTTTCTTTTTTTTTTCTTTTGTTCATGTTATTTTTAGTCTAGACTTGAAGATAAAGATATAATAATTTCATTTTCAAAGTAAACTGGGAGATAAAATTTACTTCTGCCCTTTTTTTAATGTGCTTGTGATACAGAGATACCTACATATATGGGAAATACATACACTCTATTGTGTTCCCCCGGATGCTTGGCAGGTCGAATTGCACACACTTCTTTGTGCCTCAAGCCTGGTAATATGATTTCACAGTAATCTTAAACTGCTTTTTACAACTGTGAAAAGAAGTTTCAGAACACACATACATACTTATGTGTATGTGTATGTATATATGCATGTATATATATGTATATATAAGATTTATATATGTATATATATGTATACTTATATATTTATATATATAAATACAAGTATATTGTATATGTGTGTACGTATGCATGTATGCTTTATTTATGTATACATATTCATGTATATGCACACTACACACACACACACACACACACACACACACACACACACACACACAGACACACACACACACACACACACACACACACACACACACACACACACACACACACAAACACAAACACACACACACACACACACACACACACACACACACACACACACACACACACACACACACACACACACACACACACACACACACACTCACACACTCACACACTCACACTCACACACTCACACTCAAACATATAATATAATATATACACACAAACAATCACAAACATACAGAGTGTATTTGCGTGTGCATGCACGTGAACAATATTACACATA
>BOPN01001349.1:105000-107500 GCA_017312705.2 Penaeus japonicus
ACTACCTGACACCGACTCCTTCTCGTCAAACCTGAAGGAAGAGGACGATTAAATATCTCCATAGAATTGCCTACATTTCTTTCCTCGAAACTAGCTTAAACAAAATAATACATTTTTAAAGATTCAGTTCCCTATCATCTTTTCAAGTAATGTTCTTTACCCAATATATTACAAAATAAAACTTCCAATAACAAACGAATTACTATAAAACTCAACATTTTATAACAAGCTCTGTAACAAAAGCTGTAAAGGGGTTCCCACAATGAGCTAAATATTTTGGCTGGATTTTGTCCCATCAAAATGCCCTTTTAAGGATATTTTGTTCCCCTTTTTTTATAAGTGCCCTGAAAAAATGTATCAAAACCTATATTTCCTGCAAGCCTTCAAGGATTCTGAGAACATACTAAACCCATATGAAAATATGCAGTCCTTCATTCAATATTTTAATATGTAAAACAATTTTCTTTTGTAGTTACGATAATCATAGCAATACTACAATGGATATAGATACACTTTTAAAGCTAAAAAATATATATACACACATTAATGATGATGAGTATCCCTTTTTTTATTTATTTTTTATTTGTATTTGCTCCTGTCACTCTCTGTGATGTTTATCTTATATCAGTCCAGATTAATGAACACATGGAAACCGTTACCTTGTGAAAAAACATTCTAAGATGAATATCAAAACTGAATGAAAACTGGAAGGTCATTTGTGAATGTATATCAAGAGACTAATTACTAATTTTAATCTCCTGATATAAACCCCTTAGCTTTGGCCCAGATTTCTTTCTCTCTGTTTCTGTCTATTCTAAGATGTCTGTGAGTTAGTGTATTATAGGATGAATTTCATTATGACGTTCAAGAATGGGTTGGGTCTCTGTAAGACAAAACACCCGTACCAAAATAATTTCCTTGTATCTATATTTTAAATAAGTCCCACTTCCTAGTTTATCATTTCTGATTACCTAATGGTCTAATGACATGATTCTTATACCACAATATATTGAATAAGTCTGAAAATACAGTTGATTGGTGACTGGGAGCTGTGAGTTGATAAGGTTTGAGCCCTCACACAATGCTTAAAAAATATATTTACTGCCAAAACTTGTATGTATTATAAATCATACTCAATGGCTAAATATATAAAAAAGTTATTTGACACCATTCTAGCACTAAGAAGAAATACACTTACATAATTTCCATCACATATTCATTCATTTCAATCATATTTAAATTTCTTTTCTTCCTTTCTTTTCTCATTTTTTTATGCCAAGAATTACCAAGCCTACTGTATAACTTATGAAATTCATACCACATCTGCAATGTCTATTTAACCCATTCCCGACGGGGGAATTCTAGCCTTGAATGTCCAAATGCCGGGGCGTTCGAATTATTAGGCCTAAATCAATTGAATGGCTGGCACAATACTGTGCCGCCCGGCAACTGGGCTTTTGAATGCGCGGTACACATGCTGTACCACCCGTCCTGTGTGGGTTAATGCATATAATGCATTTGAAACAGAAATTTATTATATCGATGTCCTGATTACCAACTCTGCAAACGACATACATTTAATATCTAAATTTGTATTTGTAATTTGTCTATTTTTCAGCAAATTAATTAATGTAGCAGTAAATGTCTATTTGGTTGCTTTACATCATGCCCTAATTTCCCAATGCCTCATATCATAGGGGCCCCAAAATTAAAGATTTCCTTCATAAGAAATGCAATAATCATAAAAATATTTTAATTTTGAAATAAAATTAATCCTGTTTGTATGTGTGGAGGGGGGAGGAGGGGCTCAGAAAATAGAAAGACTGATAAAGAATTATCTGAAAACCAAAATTACCTACGAAAGTCTAAGTACTCTCTCTCTGTTGGATGTCGAGACGAGAGTTCTCGAGATGATTCTGATAGGTTTAATGATTTGGCTAAGTGTTGAAAGAAATCTGTAGCTATTGTAGTATGATACATAAATGTGATGTTTGACTTGCCAGTTCTAATTACTTATATGTAATGTATGATTTGTAGATTTGGTGATAGGAAACTTCATGAAAGTAATTTGCTCATCTCAGTTAAATGACTTGGAAAGTATATTTAAGAGGAACCTGTTTTTGACTTGCTATTCCATATTGTTATTTATTTTTTATTAAACTCATCCATTTCAAACTCATTTCTCATCATAAATAGAAATAGCAAAAAGTAAACTTTATCATTCTATGGCTCATCTGTTATATTGTGTGTATAAAACATTTTATAAAGCTGATAGAAAAACTTTGTAGCGATGCGCATAACTTAATCCTTACAAAATGGGCAACATCTTAAGCCATTCAGCTTGGGCTGGGCATGTCAAGATGTTCTGTGTGTTCCCTAATATTTTCTAGACTTATGATATTAGTAAATCGATACTAATTAGCATTGAGAGGAATAAATAACTTGCAACTTCAACAAAAGGGAATACGAAATATGACAGTGATCCGACCAATCAAAACAT
>BOPN01001349.1:112500-122500 GCA_017312705.2 Penaeus japonicus
CTCAGGGACAGTGTCTCCAGCCTTCTCTCGCGTCTGACGGA
Source organism: Penaeus japonicus (assembly GCA_017312705.2). Classification (NCBI taxonomy): domain Eukaryota; kingdom Metazoa; phylum Arthropoda; class Malacostraca; order Decapoda; family Penaeidae; genus Penaeus; species Penaeus japonicus. The sequence continues at coordinate 112,542 of BOPN01001349.1, forward strand.
GGCGCTGAAAGGGAGCTCAGGGGAATCGGCGTTTGCGAGAGACAGGCACTTCGGGAGGATGACGTGATGGTCCGCGTTGCACGTGAAGGACCCGGCACGTGATGGCCGCACACAGTGGCACACGAAACCGGGCGGAGCAAGGTGAGGCGGGGTTACGTAACCTGGGTAACACGCCTGAGTGTAACAATCAGGAGGTGTGTTGGCCACGTGGCCGCTCGGACTACGTGCTGGCTGCGAGGACGTGGGGCACCGAAGCCGTGGTCACCTGTCAGCCGGGCCGGGCGGACTGGCTGGCGGCTGTGGCGTTCCTGCGACCCTGTGCCGCTTCGGGACGTGCCCAGCCTGCCACGCTCACCCCCACCCCCCTTCCCATCCTCCCTTCCTTCCCCCCCTTCACCCCCCTCATGTCCTTCCCTCCTCTGCTGGAGGTGCCTTTCCCGTGACGTAGCCTTCTCTCCAGCCTGTGTGCCTACATCGCTTTGTATGTGCGTTTCCCTTGGCAGTTGGAATTTGCTTTTTTATTTAGGAACGTGCAAATAAAATATCAATGGACGATTCTATATCAGTGCTAAAGACACATACACTCCTTATCCCGTAAAAAACACACACCCATATAGTAACACGCATACATACCAGCGCGCGCTCGTACAGAAGACACACACATACGCACTCGCATAAGCACACAAATCCCGCGATCCCGGCGGTACCTTTCATGCAGACAGAGCTAACACAGAGCAAAGCGTCCCCTCAAGCCCCGTGTTGCGCCGGAGAGTCCACCTCCCCGTGTTGAGTAGGTCAATATTAGCCAACACCGCCAAACACACCGCGTAAGGTATACTCGCCTAGTGTATACCCGCTCCTCGCCATATGGTGAGACGGGTACATACGGGTCCTAATTAGTCGGCCGTTCCCGTAGAGTGGGCGGGGCTCCGAGGTGCAGGGGTCACCAGCGTCAACCGTGCCACAGGAGGCTGAGTCTCAGACGCTTTCAGAAAGTTTTCCTTCAATCGAGATTCAGCTTTGAATGTAAACATCATATTTATTCGTTCCCCTGTCACTCCTGTCTCCGGATAAAAAGCGCGTGTTTAAGAGAGAATTTATGATAAACATGTCAATCCATATTATTGTCAATGATAACATCTAAATGCTTTAAAGTTTGCAATCCAGATAGCAAATTTCGAATTCTTACCACGATATCAATATTAGATTAGTATTCAGTTTGTATTATCGTTATTTTCTATTTTCGATGCTTAAGAAATTATAATAATAATAATGTAAAATAAGTGTAAGGAAGCAAAAAACAACCTTTTTCCTTTTGAAGATGGATGTTTAATTCCACAACAAAAAACTCAAAAATACCACATATTGTATGAGAAAAGTGTAAAATACATGTAATTCTTCAAAAGGACCTCCGGTTTCCAAATGTAAAAAATAGGTATACACATTTCTCTGCAACCAGAAATTGGCGAATAGTGAGCTCAGGCAGAAACTGAAATGAAGGCGACACTAGAAATGAACCAAGATTTCGGGATTTCTTTTGTCGCTCCGTTAGGGTTGGACACTGACATACTGCCCTTTGATGAGAGCCTACACAGACTTGAAGTTTTGGGGACACTGATGGAGAATCATGTCCCGAGCTGCACTTGCGCTTTGCCCCGTGTTGCCAACGCTAGACGAAGTGCGTGGCGATCTTTTGCGAATTCATCTGGTGTGTCGCATCGCCAGAGTATTTCTGATAACCGGTTTGAACTTCAAGATTATCACGCAGATTTTTTTTTCTAAATGTTCCTAGCCACACACAAACACGCACGCATACACGCACGCACACACACACACACACACACACACACACACACACACACACACACACACACACACACACACACACACACACACACACACACACACACACACACACACAGGCACACACACACACACACACACAGGCGCACACACAGGCGCACACACATATATATGTCTATGTATCTGTTTATCTATTTTTCTATCACACACACACACACACACACACACACACACACACACACACACACACACACACACACACATATACACACACACACACACATACACACATATATATATATATATATATAAGCAGATAGTTAGGATAAAATCTCAAGTGCAATACATTATGGCATTGGCAGGAGCAATGTTTGATGTGTGCAGGATATTTTATTTCTCCTTAATTAGACTTTGTTCTTTAATCAACACGGACACAAATTAAGCGTTTTAACACATCACTAGACTTTTTCTCTGGTTACTTGGGACACAAAGCTCTATTTCTTTGTTTCTCAGGCCAGTCTTTTATTTAGGAAGGACGGAAAAGTATTAGCAATTGATGACATTTGTACATTGTGCAAAGTTGTAGTTACTTTTATCTATTATGTCTATTGAGGTGAATTCTAGCTAGTATACTTAGTCAAATATTGAAGATATAATAATAAACATTTTTTTTATTTTCTTCATATGCCATTTAACCCTCTCTGGACGGGTGGTACAGTACTGTACCGCTCATTCAAAAGCCCAGTGGCCGGGCGGCACAGTATTGTGCCAGCCATTTCATTGATTTAGGCCTAATAATTCGAACGCCCCGGCATTGTGACATTCAAGACTCGAATGCCCCCGTCGTGAATGGGTTACTATGCCTGATTGGCACGATTGTGAAAAAAAGTGATTCCGACTTCAACGGAAACAATTGAAGCAAAATAAGGAAAGTAACCTAGTGACGACTGGTGGGTGGGAGACAGGCTGAGAAGAGATAGGTAGGCAACCAGTTGTTTTGTGATAATTATATTTGCACCATTTGTATGTGTCACTGCAGGCTGTTGTTATTGACCTGCAGCCTGTTATTGACAATGAACCACTTGTGTGTAAAGGTCTCGTAGGGTTACCAGTTGCCTGTAAAAATGCACAAGTATTTTAACTGTGTTGGACCAGTCACAGATATTCCTTACTGTACTGCATTCTCTTATCTCCCTTATTATACTGGGAAAATATACACTGGAACGGAGTTGAAAACTTCTTCAAAAGTATTCATATATAAAGATTTGCATCAACATTCTTGTTTATTCCTTTTGCTGTAATTCCTTAGATGTCTGACAGTAAACATTGTGTACATTATATTTTTTTCATTTACCTGTTGCGTACAGGTGTTATGATATACATGACGCAGGAGTTCTGGTCTGATGACAGGCATCATGACGTACCTGACGTTTTGGGATTTTGGATCTCTGTGTTGTTTTATTGTGCTATGAGTTAATGAGTGAGTAATGATAACATCTGCAGTCATAATTACTATAATTGCTGTAATATTAATCAAAATGGGTTTCACCAAACATCCAAAACCTAGATGCCACCACTTTCTTCTAGCACCAGCAGGAGAGAAAAAGCCTTGAATGGCACCCATCCACAGTTTCTAGCAAGCACTATCTTTATAGAGCGATGGCGCATAGCAAGTTATAGACCTCTGGCTCTAAATTACTGCAGATGAAAGATGTGCAGGCAGAATGAGAAGAGGAAGATGACTCAAACCATATGCTTCTGTGCCAGTAGGGATGCCTTTTACTGTAGCACTCACAGTCATAAGCTCTGGTTTGCTTCCTCTTCCTTATCTGTTCATGTTGTCTTTATTACGGATGGTTATAAGTTTCGTATTCATCCATGAAAGTACATGAATATGAAGAAATAAAGTTGCTTTTTGTCCTCTCATAAAACAGCAATACTTCCATCACACTGAGTATAAAGAAAATAATGAGCTGATATGGACCTTAAACCACAATTTTAGTCAGAGATAGAGCCTGTGATATGACAGATAGAAATCCCTCAACACCGTAAAATACACAAAAATTAAAACACAAAAATGGCTCTAGTTTACAAGAGAAAGGTACAAGTCAAAGTATATTGTGTGAAGCTGCCTCGCCCTGAAATAAAACCCATCCTGGAGACTAGGCAAGCAAATCTATCCCTCATCTGTAATGGGTTAACTGGCTTTTACCATATACATATTATATTAGTAGGTATTTAAATAATTTTTGTTTTTTATCACAGAGATCTTATTTTTTCAGATGAAGGATGTGCAATATAATACATATTTGAATAGCAGTATTTTTATTTTACCTCAATACAAAAGTTTGAAGAATCTCTAAACATTTACACATATTCAATTCACTAGCATCATTCTCATTCTAAATCACGTTACCTTGAAATAAAATAATGTTAATCTTTACTTTAGATACCTATCTGTTTCAAAAACATCTTTCACATAACCTATAAACCAGTATTAAAATTAATCTAATGATGAACAAACTGCAAAGATGCAAAATATTCTGAAACCAATCAGAACACTTCCTGAAACAGAGCAATCAGTTGAATACCATCCGTGCTGGTTTCTAGTAACCTCCTCTTTGCTTTCCATAAATAAATATATGCCCTTTTGTCCCCCTCATATTCTGAACAGCGGCCTTTGCTGTTTCATGGTAGGGATGTGTTGACCCGGGCGACGTCTTACTCGACGCACAGCTTCTCGTAGGTGCTTGGGTTGTACAGGACCGCTTTCCCCTTCAGCTTCCATTACATCTAAAGCTGTCGTAATAGAAAACAGTCATATTTAATTATTCATGAATATTTAGAAAGCTTTCTCTGTAAGCATAACTTTGTATAAGCAGGAATATGCAAAGAAATTAGGTCAGAGGCACAAATATGATTATATTTTTTCTACTTTCTAAAAGTATGATGATTTCTTACATTGCTAGTCAACCACTTGAATTTTAGATTTTCTGTTAAATAGCTTTAATTTGATTTAATCTTATTTATCTATAAAGTTTTACTGTAAAACAAAAATTTATTGTTAATTCATATTCAGAATCTCTAGCACACAACCATAGTTTCTTATCTTCATTGAATCTTACTTATTCCTATGGTCTCGATGAAACACAGAATGGGTTCTAGCCATAATTCTGGACATAGAAGAGGGAGACAAAAAGCCCATGTATGCAATGAGCTATTCTATGTCATATATTGATTTTAGGCCAACACTAGATACATGAAGTTTAAAACATGGATAAACCCACAACATTTAATGTCCCAAAGCTGTTATCCTGTTGACATCAGGGGTACATGCATACATGCACTGTCCACTTTATTGTTTTTATAAATAGAGTGTTCCACAAGTAGTCAATCACCAATAATAATAACAACAACAACAATAATAATAATAATAATAATAATAATAATAATAATAATAATAATAATAATAATAAAAAGAGTCAGATAGGCTAACTAACTGACTTCTTGGTATCAATGGGGTAACCATGAAAGTGTTACTATACTATATAAGTATATATAACTGATATTCAAAGATAATATCTGTTATATTAGGACTATATCCCTGTAAAGTACTGACTGCCATAAATAAGATGTCTCTCTATTATATATAAAAAAGAAAGATAAGATAAGAAAAGAAAATAGGAAAAGAGAAAATAAACCTATAATAAATACTGGTTTAGATTCAATATCTCAGCATAGAATTTTTACCGACAAAATTTTTGAGAAATAATTTGGACAAAATTTACAACTCTGAATTAAGTCAAAAAGACGGAAATGCACACAGACTCTCTACCTTCTTCCAGCACCTCCCCGACAAAGACCTTTGCAATACCGGACATGGCAATGACCACATTCTGCGACACAGAACAGCCGGTGATGGTCTGCATAACCTGAAGGAAGAGAGGCAATGGTCCTGTTGAAGTTCTAAGCACAGGAAGTTTGTGAAATATGCAAAAACTTCTATCTGTTCTTAAGTTTGTTTTTTTCATTTTCTTTAGGCACTTATTATTTTCAAGTAAGTGCCTGTATGACATTTACAAAACTAAATGCAACAATGATAATATGTTTTCTAAGCAATCTAAATACAATAATCTCTACCTTTTGATTAAAATATATAGATGAAATACAACTGTTTAAGAAGGATAATCTTACAATGATGGTAATACCATTACTCTAACATCATCTGGTATACTATTTTCATTGTTGCTGGAATCATTAGAGATGTATTTACAGAAAAAGCATATGAGAACTTTAACATTTTAATTAAACCAAATGATTGTTGTTAGTGGAGTAGTGAATACAACAACAGTTGTTTAAATAATAGATACATGGACATGGACACAGGGACAGACACAGAGAGGAACACAGACATGAGTGCACGGGCATGTGTGCATGTGTGCAGAACGCATGCTCACGCACATGAACACACACACAAACACAGATTCATGTACACATCTCCGCACAAACACAGATTTATTTGTTCCTGTTCCCCACCCCCCTTACTAAAGCAAACGGAAGCACATCTCGTTGTCTACCACTTGAAAGTTGCAACAAGTGTAAATATGAATGCTATCACAGTTGAATATGATACATCAACTATTATGTGTTGTTGTTCTTAATATACTAAATCACCTAACAAATACAAACATAAAATAGATAGTGAGTTGAAATTTTCCTGTACACATATGTATGCAATTATTTCTGTTAATATCTTTAATAGAAATAATACAGGATTTATAAGAATTTATTTCTACGTAGTTCCATAATGAAACACCAAACAATATCTGTCACAGACAACCACTAATGACACTATTTCATGTTGGATTCATTTTTTAAAATAATTTTCAATGTTGTTATTTACAATAATAATAATATAAAAAAAAAATCAATTATGAGCTGCAATTACTGGCAAAACTATTGTCACTGTATTGTATAATCATTCTAATTCTTAACTCATTTTTTTTTTTTAATATGTTATATTTAATTCAAAAAGAATATTATCAGTCATCACTTGCAATCTTCCACACTGAAAAAATCTGACATACTTACCCTTTTTATTGCTGCCTTTGGGAAGGCTGATCTTCTAAACATTTCATAGCGGTCAAGCTGATCCTCCGTGAAGTTGGAGACTAGCACTCTAGAAGAAAATGAAAAGTAGTATTGGAAGAATTAAGTAAATAAATAGATAAATGGATAAATATGTGTATATGTATATATATATATATGTATGTATATATATGTATATATATATATATATATATATATATATATATGCATATATATATATATATATATATATGCATATATATATATATATATATGCATATATATATATATATATGCATATATATATATATATATGCATATATATATATATATATGCATATATATATATATATATATGCATATATATATATATATATATATATATATATATATATATATATATATATATATGTATATATATATATATATGCATATATATATATATGCATATATATATATATGCATATATATATATATATATATATATATATATATATACATATATATATATATATATATATATATATATATATATATATATATATATACATATATATATGTATATATATATATATATATATTATATATATATATATATATATATATATATATATATATATATATATATATATATATATATATATATATATATATATATATATATATATATATATATATATATATATATATAGATATATATAGATATATATATATATATATATATGTGTGTGTAAATGTATGTATGTACATCATCAAATCACATACTTTATCTGCATCTTCCCATTTAGTTAACCCTTCTACAAATGGCATTTTAACATAGTGTCAGATTACTTTCATTCTGCATTATTCCTTTTGTTGAATTTACAAGCTATTTATACCGTCAGTCATGAGACCTATTATACCAAATGCTAATTAGTATTACTTTGCTATTGTATCATATAAAGATACATATTTCATACCAGAAGTCTCAAAAATATGAGAAAACAGACATATATGAACCCAGTTACAAGACACTGGCTACATAGACTGGCAAAGAAAGAAAGAAAGAAAGAAAAGGCATAATAAATTTAAAGAGAGGCATATAATAGGTTGAAATGGAATCTACTAAAGTACTACCACTAAAAGGAAAAAAAAAAAAAGACAGAGGAAGAGAGAAACAGAGGTAGACAGAATTACAGAGGACGACAGGATTACAGAGGAAGACAGAAACAGAGGAAGACAGAAACAAAGGAAAACAGAATTACAGAGGAAAAAGAATTATAGAGGAAGACAGAATTACAGAGGACAACAAAAACAGAGAAATAACAATATTTATAATGCACCGATATACTCACTGCATACGTTCTCGCTCTTCCTCTTCTTGCTCTTTCCTTGTCTTGCCTTCTTTCTTCCGGTCTATTTTGTTATTACAGGGTTGTGGTGTTGCTGGCTTTGGGAGGAGAATATCGGCACTCTCCCCTACATCAACGTCAGTCTCACGTCCGGGTGTCCATTCTCGTACTAAGCACATGGGTAAATTTTTTTTTTTTTTTTTTTTTTTTTTTTTGGTGAGTGTAAAGATTATGCCTTAACTGTTTAATTAATACCTCAACCCTATGGTGACGGTGTGGCACACCTGTGTGACATAGCTAAATGCCCGATGCCGGGGCATCATACATGTATGACGTTTCCAATGCAATATTGCACAGGCCCGGCGTATGGGGTTTCCACTTATCACCGGGCCCGTCGTAATTGGGTTAATTGTTGAATTAGATGTTTATACTTTATTATGTAATGGTGCACAAAATTGAAGGGTACTATTAAAAATCTTGCCTTCTTAGGAGTTCGGATATTTCTGTTTTTGTTTTTTTCAACATTAAAATATTTCCAATATAATATTGTAGATATTTTATCAATACAGAATCAGAATACCTAATACTAATCCCATAAAACCAAACATAATTTATTGTAGAAATAAAATTAAATATATTCCAAATAAAGAATTACATGTAATTATATCCCTGACTTGGTTTGCAGAGAAAGGAAAATATTATCACCAACTTTTAATCAATATGCATAATTGAAGACTGTTGCACCATGGCAATATACAAACTATGCTTTGCAGAAAAATCAAATAAATTATCAGCACCAAAAATAGACAATGTAACCATTTCAGATTCAAATGAAATAAAATAGTGCCATTTATCCTCAATTGGTCATATACCAATGACATTATCTGTTTATAGCATATTCACCCATTAGCAGCGGATGGCATGACTTGCTGCAATGGCAGAGTCGGTCATAGACGCGGATAGCACCGTGCCAGACATGTAAACCAGCCATCCTACTGCACAAATATTTATTTAATACCGTGACCAATGGGTTAAATTGATTTTTTTTTTTTTTTCAGCTTTTTCTTTTATAGGAACAATTTAGCTTCAAAATGCTTTCAAAATGAATATATTATCAAATGAAATATTTTCTAATAAACACCCAAAATGAATTAGCACTAAGTAAATTGTGCATATAAGGTGCACGCAGTAGAGACAAACCTGGCGAGTGTTCGGAACCTGATAGAGTTAAAAGGTATTTTCACACTACACTTCATACCAACAACAAACCATTAGTAACAAATCATATTTTCAAAACTAATGAAACATAATTCTAAAGACTTAGACTTTACTACTGACCTCTAGTGCGTAAAAAGTCAGTTATAAACCCCATCACGAGTTTAATTATGGTGACTAATATCTTCATCACTTATGATATTGATACACTACTAACCTGCTTGCTCTGGAGTTGCAAGAAGCTGTGCAAGAGGATCACTGCCAAGGGGTGTAGATTGAGAATCACTCACATCTCGGGAATCGGTGTTATCAGCATCCGAGAAATCAGAACAGTGACTTTCGGACATGCTGAGAGACCGATTCCTCGCATCTCCAGTAGCACTTTCTGCATCTGAAAATTCTTCTGTGTCTGTCACATCCATTGCTGCTGTTGAGATAGCACTTGCCACAAGCTAGAAAATGATAATAATAGTAATTAGAGAAACTATAGCAGTAAAAGCTTGGGACTTTGTCTAATAAGTT
>BOPN01001349.1:145000-150000 GCA_017312705.2 Penaeus japonicus
ATAGTATACGATATAGAGATAGAGAAAAGAAACTACCAGTAAAATATTGTAAGTTGGAAAATTAACAGAAAGTTCGAAATATATCTCAAGTAAGGCTAATAACTAATAAATTCATTTAGATTTATTATTTTTTCCAATTACACTCACTATTATTTATCTATTTATCTTTGTATCATCCTTTGAACAAACAAGACAAACACCAAATGAAAGAAAAAGGTTAAATGTCACCAGAACGGTTACATAGCACGCTAGACGCCATTCGGAGCTGCTTTGTTTTTTTCCCCTTCTTCTTCTTCTTTTTTTCTTTCTTTTTTAATTTCCCGCAGAGATAAACAACGGCCTTGAAGTGGTCGGCGCGGCGTCTCAACCAGGTCAGAAGGTAATCGGTGTTGCTGGGCGGGGGAGGAGGGAGGGTCTTGTAGTGGGGGGGCTTAAGACCACGATAGCGAGGTTGGTTGGCGCCATTGGGACTGAGGTGAAGACAGGGTAGGGTGGCAGGGATGGGTCTTTCGGATAGGGTAGATACAGGGCTGGTAGGGGTATGGGGGGGTAGGGTAGCAGGGAGGGTCCTTTTGGTTTACGTGGCGGGGTGTGGGGGGGTAGGGTGGCAGGGATTAGACTTTTTTTCATAAGGGTGAGAACAGGGTGGAGATATGAAGGATGTAGGATAGGGAATCTGGATGTGTGTGTGTGTGTGTGTGTGTGTGTGTGTGTGTGTGTGTGTGTGTGTGTGTGTGTGTGTGTGTGTGTGTGTGTGTGTGAGAGAGAGAGAGAGAGAGAGAGAGAGAGAGAGAGAGAGAGAGAGAGAGAGAGAGACAGACAGACAGAGACAGAGACAGAGACAGAGACAGAGAGCGAGATCGAGACAGACAGATAGATAGACAGACAGACAGACAGACAGACAGAGAGCGAGATCGAGAGATCGAGAGCGAGACAGAGAGAGAGACAGACAGACAGACAGACAGAAAGAAAGAGAGAGAGAAAAAAATAAAATAAAAAAGAAGGAAGAGAAAAATGTGAACCGACGTAAGTTCAAAAGTACACTAATATTAATTAAGGTTTCTTTGTTCCTGTAATTGCGTAGGGGCTGGTATGAGGATCGCTAGTGCAAGGTGTATGATGGTTACGATAACTATCTAACAGAAAGACATAAATCTTAGAAGATCAAGGTCATCTCAATCATTTCTCAACGTATGTAGTAGTAGTAGTTGTAGTAGTAATAATAGTAATAGTAATAGTGATAGTAATAATAATGATAATAATAATAATAATAATGATAATGATAATAATAATAATCACCATCATCATCATCATAATCATGATAATAATAATAATAATAATAATGATAATAATAATAATAATTAGTATTATCATGAAAAGGGTAATAATTGTAATAACAATAATAGTAGTTAGTTATGTTCTTAACTTTTCGAATTCATACTGATCTAGTTTCATATCTTTGAAGGAGAGACATTGGAGGTGAATAGCCCCTTAATCATTAAAAAAAAGGGGGAGCTGAAATAAACGAGAACAAAAAAAACAAATAAAAGGAAGAGAGAGAAGATGACACGAATGAAAAAAAGAAAAAGGGGAAAAAAAGGAAGAGAGAGAAGATGACACGAAGGAAAAAAAGAAAAAGAAAAAGAGAGAAAAAAAAGGAGGAGAGAGAAGATGACACGAAGGAAAAAAAATATGATACGAAATGACTCATGAGTTTCGACACCGACTCACTGTAGAACCAAATGCTCATTCGTCCTGCCCACAGCGATAGCATCTCCACCAGCACCAACCCATAGCAATTTTTACAGCTGACTGCTAACCTTCCCTGAGGGCTGAGGAGCCTGTGTCTTCTTCACAGTCCACTGCGCGTCTTCTATGTTTTTCACTTTATGTTCTGCAGAAGGTTTGTAGTTTACTCCATTTGAAATAGATTTTCCAATATTTACGTACATGCGGTATGTATATGTTTATTTAGTTTCTTTTGTTTTCTTTCTTTTTGGCATCTGACAAGGTCATGTTTTTTTCTGGTTTTGTTCTGTTTATTTTTGCGGTTGTTGTTGTTGAGAACATGAACCAAGGATATTAATTTTTTCTAGACTTTAGAATGATGCTATGGGGAACAGCAATAACATACCGAAAAACAACAAAAACTTACGCAAGTTACGAAGGATTTGGCTCTTCCCGAGATGCTACAGGACCACCTTCAACACGGCAGAGCGCAAAGTGCAAGGTAGCAATGATGCTCGGGAGAAGCCGCCGCGAAAAACAACCGGCGAAAGGTCAGGATGCAGCCCAGGGTTCAAGCAGACAGGCACATGTTGGCCAAATGGCTAAGGATGAGAAGGATCCCCGCCCGTAAGAAGCACAGATGGCCATGGCGCAGGCCTAGTTTTTCAGCTACGACTGCTTGTAAGGATTGCTTGAAGCACATACATCTTCTGTGCTTTTGCGAGGGGAAAAAAATATATAACCATCTGCGACGCTTTTGTGCCAGCCAGGTAACGGAGCGCTCATATGCCCCTGGAATGCGACAACATCCTCGCCTTACCTCGGAGCTCTTCTACAGCGCCTAACCCGCCACGCCCTGCCCGCTGAGAGACACAGGGCGGGCGTGCTATCTGAATCTAGCAATCCTTCAGATATGATTTTGATTCCATGTGGAAAGGCAGACAACATGTTTTCGTCCGGTATGTGTCTGTCATCCTGAATAGTACTGGAACTTGGGTGGAGTTGAGGGTGGAGTGTTACACTCTGCATTCCTTCGATCTTCGATGATAACGATTTAGTTCCTTATGTGAATGAATAGAAGCAATGACTGGTATTACTGAATGGCCTTCAGGATGTTGAAGTATATATAAAAAAAACATTGATTCATACTGTGAAAATGTCAAAAGCAGAATGGAGAGAAGAAAGAAAGAAAAAAAAAAACAGTTATGAGAATATCAAGAATGAAATACAAAAAAGGACCTGCGATTATTACAGTAAGTTTACTGTAAAACTTGTAACCTATATTCCTATTTCCCAGGATAACCAAGACAATTATAAACGTCCTTAATATGTAAATAACTCAACAATTAATAATAAAAAAATAATAAAAAAATTACATAAACTTTTCAAAGCAAAGTAAAAAAAACAAACAAACAAACAAACAAAAAAACTTACATAAACTTTTTAAAGCAAAGTCAAAAAACAAAGAAACAACGCTATTTGATTTTAGCTCGAACAACTATAGAGAATATCCGCCTGTCACACGACACACAAACAAGAGCGCTCACACAAATAAGGCAACCTGGTTGAATCCACCTTGATCCAACTGATTTCATTTTGTCTAATTAGTGTCCAGAATAATTAGCCAATATGAATTATAATTATCACTCCCCACCTGTCCCTTGGTTCTAAGGGCTGTCAGCTGTGAGAGCGCGGTAACAGACCAAGCGGAGTTCAGTTGCAGACTGGTATATCACTTTGCAATTAGGGTTTAAAGATTGATGAAAGCTTAATTAGAAGAGTATTGCGAGCTGCAAGACCAGGAGCTGCAAAGAGTCGATCATGCTGGTGTTGAAAAATGAGGTGACGAAACTAGGCGGGGTTGAAGCAGTGGGGTCGAATAAGAAATGAAGCAGTGGGGTCGAATGAGAAATGAAGCAGAAGGGTCGAATGAGAAATGAAGCAGTGAGGTCGAATGAGAAATAAACCAGTGGGGTCGAATAAGAAATGAAGCAGTGGGGTCGAATGAGAAATGAAGCAGAAGGGTCGAATGAGAAATGAAGCAGTGAGGTCGAATGAGAAATAAACCAGTGGGGTCGAATAAGAAATGAAGCAATGGGGTCGAATGAGAAATGAAGCAGTGAGGTCGAGTGAGAAGTGAAGCAGTGGGGTCGAAATAAAAGTAAACTGCGAGGCCTGCCGTCTTCCGCGTGCCTGCCACTGGCCCCTTCTTTATTCAATGCCTTTCACACCTCTTCATTTACGCTCACCAAGACACGGCACAAGATGGCGAAGGTAGATAGAAGGCGGGCGGTGTGGGGGAGGATTAAGGGTTTGGGATTAAGGGGTGATCTCTTTTTTTTTTTTTTTTTTATCTTTCTCTCACTCTCGCTCTGTTTTTCTTTCTTTATGTCTGTCCGTTAGTCTGTCTGTCTGTCTGTCTGTCTGTCTGTCTGTCTGTCTGTCTGTCTGTCTGAGTATCTGTATGTCTATATGTATGAAAGAAAGAAAGGAAGAAATAGTATGAAAGAAAAAAATGAAAAAAAACAACAGAGAGAGAGGGAAAGATAAAGTGAGAAAGGAAGAAAGAAAAAGAAAGAAAGAAAGAAAAAACAAACAAACAAACAAACAGAGAGCGAACGAATAAAATAACAAAACAAAATGATAAAGTTACCAAAAGACCAAAAAAAAAAAAAAAAACACCAATAACGAGAAATGTGAATGCAGGTGTGGTAAAAGACCAACAAATTGCTGGGCAGTCGTATATGAATATATCTAAACAGCATCTAGCATTGCCAAGATTAGCCCAAATATGTCTCACAAGAACCTCCTCTAACGGTGCGGAATAGAGCAAGATGTGGCCATGAACGTAAAGAAACGACTTTATTCCACTATCGTAATTGGGAATAAAGTACAAATTGGGAATAAAGTACAAATTGGGAATAAAGTACAAATTGGGAATAAAGTACAAATTGGGAATAAAGTACAAATTGGGAATAAAAAGTACAGTCTCGGTATGATGAATTTGATGTGTTATATAAATTAATCTGTTTAATTCATATTTCTCCTGAATTATTTTTAGGTGGATATACATTTTGATTTCCGAATGATGTTCAAGATGTTTAGTTTCAAGTTGTTTTCTTTTCTTCTTCATGTTAGTTCTTGACGTATTCCATGAGCTTGCAAAGAAGTCATGGGGATTTTCCATTTTGAGTAAATACCTAGACGATATGATTGAGGTTACTGTCACCTTTACCTGTACTTGCATCCTGCTTCAGACCTGCTATTCGTTG
>BOPN01001349.1:190000-197500 GCA_017312705.2 Penaeus japonicus
CTCCTTCTCCCTCTCTCTATATATGTACATCTGCCTATCTAACAGATTTCCATACTTTGTGTGATAGTGGTCCAACATATGTTTGCAATGCAGCCGATCCTTATATTCAAGCCAACTGTAAGTAGATGAAGTGACTAACATGGAATCCAATTAGGTTCTCTAAATGTTTTCCTCTCTAATATTCCCCCAAATCAAGGACTTTGTAAGTAAGAAGACATATCATGTTCAATCATCCCCTCGCCTTGGAATCTTCAGTTAATCCGTTGCCTTGGTTTCTCACATTGCAAAGCCTGCAACTGAGTCAAAAGTACAGTTGCTTGTGACCGGATGGGAGTAATAAGGAAAGAGGAGATGGAGACGTGACACGAAGTGAGAACAGCTGTTTATGAAGTTCTCTTTAATCAAATGACAGTTTAAAAATCCATCGCAAGCAGGAAGAGTTTTCTTCAGAAGTTACTACTTTTCCTCAACATCCCCATCAAAAAATCGAAAAACAACAACAACAACAACAACAAAAACGATCCGCCATGACACACACACACACACACACACACACACACACACACACACACACACACACACACACACACACACACACACACACACACACACACACACCCGTACCCACACACACACACACACACACCCGTACCCACACACACACACAAACACACAATATGTATGTAAAGATACATAACTGAAGAGTCTTACCTGGACATAGTGGAACCTTGTAGATAGATTAAATTTTGTTGGGTGTTGAGGCGTTACAAATGCTCCTGAGAAGGACAGATAACCGGTCAGTTTTAAATGGAAGAAAGAAAGGGACAAACAGAAAGAAATACAATAAGTAGGTAAATGGGGAAGATAAACAAGAATAAAAAATAATAATGTATAGTATTGTCAGTGCTATATATTAAGTTAAGTCTAAATACACGTGCGTAAGTTACATTGAATATATTTTCCTTTTTTTCTCAATAAGAAATATCTTATAATTTTTAAGACACCAAATTTCAGTTTACCTCCTCGAAAACGTTATACTTACTTTAATTATTTCCATTAGTTTTATTATCATTATAGTTGCTATTATTATCGTTACTGTTATTATTTTATTATTATTATTATTACCATTCCCATTAATATTATTATTACTATTATCATTATTATTATTATTATCATTATTATTATTACTATCATCATCATCATTATTATGGTTAGTAGTAGTATCACTATCATCATTACCATTATTATCATCATTTTATCATTGTTATTATCATCATTATAGATCGTGGGCATATTAAGATGCCCAGAGATATTTCCCTGTTATTATTATTATTATTATTATTATTAAACTGTTATTATTATTATGATGATGATGATCATTGTTATTTCTTTTTTCATTATTATTATTATCATCATTATCATTATTATTAGTATCATGTTTGTTATTATTGTTACTATTATTATTTTATTATTGCTACTATTATTGTTATCAATATTTTTATTAATATGATTATTAATACCTGTTATCATTATTCTTATCTTTATTCCTATCACTATTATCATTTTCGTTATCATTATTTTCACTATCAATACTGTCATTATCATTAGCAATACTATCATATTTATAATTGATTGAGACATTCTTGAGAATGGAAACAGTGATTATAACGAGGATAAGGATGATTAATGCCAAATATGTTAATAAAGCAGCGTTAAAATACGATATGCGTATATTAATTATGGCAATACTACAGGTATCAAAGTTGTGAAATACAATACACACTATCGCATATCTCTCTCTCTCTCTCTTTCTCTCTCTCTCTCACACACACACACACACACACACACACACACACACACACACACACACACATACACATACACACACACAAACACACACACACAGACACAAACACACACACAGACACAGACACAAACATACAAACACACACACAAACACTCACAAAAACACACACACACAAATAAACAAACACACACAAACAAACACACACAAATAAACAAACAAACAAACAAACAAACACACAAAACACACACAAATAGCTAAATGACCAGACAGACAGAACAAAAACTAAGAAACAAAAAGTACAAGATGCGTTACTGCCAGGTGGCTCTCCTCCACAGCTTCCCGCTTCGGAAACCTCATGGTTGAGAAAAGTGAACAAAGACTGACCATCATTCTTCGTGCTATGGTGTTTGGGCCGAATTATGTTAGCTTCTTTGGGGAACTATGGCACTTGGCTCTACAGTGACTATCTGGAACTATTTGGTGATAATTAGGATAAAAATGATGATGATGATAGTAGTAACGATGATGGTGGTGATGATACTGATAGTAATAATAGTTGTTATGTTGATGATGATAACACTTATAATAGTGATAGCGATAGTGATAATGATGCTATTAATCATCGTCATAATGATTTGTAATAGTGATGATGATAATAATAAAATAATGATAATAAAAAGGATAATATATAATATGTATATATATACATATATATTTTTTTATGTATATGTATGTATACATATATATTTTTTTTTCTATATATATGTGTATATATACATAAATATGTTTTTTTCTTTGTATATGTATATGTGTGAATCTACATTTGTATTATATACATATACACATACACATATAGTCACACACACATATAAATACACACACATATGCATATATATAAATATACACATACATACACAGATACATATAAATACACATACACATACACATACCAACCCACCCTCACACCAACACAAACACACACATATATATAAACTTATATTTATTTATATATACATATGCACATGTATAAATAGACATATATGAATGTATACATATACATCTATTTGACTGATTAGTTGCATGACAATATATATATATATATATATATATACACATATATACATACATACAGATATACATATATATTATGTATATATATACATATATATTTTTTATGTATATGTATGTATACATATATATATATATTTCTATATATATGTATATATACATAAATATGTTTTTTTCTTTGTATATGTATATGTGTGATTCTACATTTATATTATATACATATACACATACACATATAGTCACACACACATATAAATACACACACATATGCATATATATAAATATACATATACATACACAGATACATATACATACACATACACATACACATACCAACCCACCCTCACACCAACACAAACACACACATATATATAAACTTATATTTATTTATATATACATATGCACATGTATAAATAGACATATATGAATGTATACATATATATCTATTTGACTGATTAGTTGCATGGCAATATATATATATATATATATACATATATACATACATACATACAGATATACATACATACATACATACATACACAAAGACAAATACAAACACACACACATACACAGTATATGAGTGTCTGAGAGAGAGAGAGAAAGATAGAGAGAGTATGTACGTATGTTCGCACATATGATGATATGTTTTGGTGATCGAACAGGACTGAGGAGGAGCGCTGAAGGCCGCGGCGTGGCGGATGGGTGTATATAAAAGCAGGCTGTAGGAACTCGTACATCAGCTTCCCTCTGACACGACGAGCGATCCAACATGAAGGTTCTGGTGAGTGTGAAGTAGTACTGCATATCGACACCAAGCTAGCGCTCTGTATAAGAAATATTTTGGAATATATTGGCGTTTCTTATATATATATATATATATATATATATATATATATATATATGTATATATATATATATGTATATATATATATATATATATATATATATATATATATATATATATATATATACATTTTTTTTTTTTGTATCAAGATCTTTAAGAATAAGTTATGCTTGACTGATTAATTGTATGGCAATTCCTCGCCAGGTTTTGCTAGCAGCGGTCGTGGCGTGCGTGAGCGGTGCCTCCATCAACGCCGGCTGGGTCCTTCCGGCAGGCAACATCGGCACCTCGGGCATCCTGCGCAAGGATGGCTCCACCGATTTGTTCAGTCATGAGTTCGCTCACAGGATCGTTGCTATCGGACCCTCTGGCATCATCCTGGAGGACGGCTCACCCGTTCAGCTGGACGCCGACCTCAACATGGTGGGCCGCAGCAAGCGTTCCGCTGGATACGTTAGCAAGGCTGGCAGCATCGGCTTCTCAGGAATCGTGCGCACGGACGGCACCATTGATCAGTTTGGCCACGACATGGCCCACAACATCGCTGTGATGGGTCCCTCCGGCATCGTCCTGAAGAACGGCCAGCCCATCCAGCTGGACGAGAACCTGAGGATGGTGGGCCGCTCCAAGCGCCATGTCGTTGGTGACACCGGCATGATCACCGACTGGGGTCAGATCATCCAGTTCAGAGAGCCTTTCACCAAGATCGTCTCTGATGGCCCAAGTGGCATCGTTCTCTCTGACGGCCAGAACATCCAGAAGCCAGCACAGTAAAGTCGGGCCCAATCCCGTTAGCACGAAGAAGGATCGCCAACTCTCCTTAAAAAAAGTCTGAATTCTGTGAATTCCGAAAGGGAGATCTGTTAGAGGGAAGAAAACACTATTTTACTGGTGCATACATGACAAACATTGTAATGTTTCTCCAAGAATAAAGAATCTTGATCGACAATCCATTACGATTTGATTATACCACAATTTGTTACGATAACAGTTGGCTTAGATTGGTAATATGAAGATGGTGATAAAGCTCAAAAACAATCCAATTAAGATTGAAATTACATTAAGGACGCCGATGATGATAACAGTACGACGTTGATAGTTACAATAATAACAGTAGGAACGATATTGATGATAATGTTAATGGTCATGATGATATTAACGATATCAATAACAACAAGAATGATAATGATTGTAATATCAATGATAATGATGATGATAAAAAAGTCTCTCATACACACACATATACGCATACACACAAACATACACGCACAAACACACACACACACACACACACACAAACAAACAAACAAACACATACACACACTAAAACACACACACATACAAAAACACACACACACAAACAAACACACACAAGCGCACAAAAACACACACAAATAAGTAAATGACCAGACAGACAGAACAAAAACTAAGAAACAAAAAGTACAAGATGTGTTACTGCCAGGTGGCTCTCTTCCACAGCTTCCCGCTTCGGATATCTCATGGTTGAGAATAGTGAACAAGGACTGGCCATCATTCTTCGTGCTATGGTGTTTGGGCCGAATTTTGTTAGCTTCTTTGGGGAACTATGGCACTTGGCTCTTCACTGATTATCTGGAATTACTTGTTGATAATTAATTAATTATTGTTGATAATTAATTTGTTGATAATGATGATGATGATAGTAGTAATAATGATGATGGGGTTGGTGCTGATAGTAATGATAGTTGTTATATTGATGGTGATAACACCGATAATAGTGATAGTGATAACAGTGATAATGCTATTAATTATCGTCATAATGATTTGTAATAGTAATGATGATAATAATGAAATAACGATGGTGATAGTGACAATGTTAACAAAAATATAGAGGATAATATATATATATATATATATATATATATATATATATATATATATATATATATATATAATGTATATCTGTATATACATATATACATTTTTTTCTATGTACATATATATATATATACATATTTTTTTCTATGTATATATATATGTGTGTGTGTATCTATATTTATATTCATATACATATACACATACACATACACATATAATCACACACACACAAATATACATATATACACACATATACATATATATAAATATACACATACATACACAGATACATATACATACACATACACATACCAACCCACCCTCACACCAACACCAACACATACACACACACATATATATAAACTTATATTTATTTATATATACATATGAATATGTGTATATAGATATATATGGATGTATAAATAAATATCTATTTGACTGATTAGTTGCAAGACAATATATATATATATATATATATATATATATATATATATATATATATACATACATATATATAGATACACACATACATACATACATACATACACATACATACATACACACATACACATATGCATACATACATATGTACATACATACATACATACATACATACACACATACAAAGACAAATACAAACACACGAACACACACACATACACACACACGTTCACACATACGCGGTATATTTGTGTCTGAGAGAGAGAGAGAAAGAGAGAGAGTATGTACATATGTTCGCACACATGATGATATGTTTTGGTGATCGGGACAGTGGACGGGAGGACTGAGGAGGAGCGCTGAAGGCCGCGGCGTGGCGGATGGGTCTATATAAAAGCAGGCTGTAGGAACTCGTGCATCAGCTTCCCTCTGACACGACGAGCGATCAAACATGAAGGTCCTGGTGAGTGAAGTAGTACTGCATGTCTACGCCAAGCTAGCGCCTTGTATAAGAAATATTTTGGAATATATTGGCGTTTCTTTTAAATTTCTTTATCAAGATCTATAAGAATAAGTTATCCTTGACTGATTAATTGTATGGCAATTCCTCTCCAGGTTTTGCTAGCAGCGGTCGTGGCGTGCGTGGGCGGTGCTTCCATCAACGCCGGGTGGGTCCATCCTGCAGGCAACATCGGCACCTCGGGCATCCTGCGCAAGGATGGCTCCACCGATCTGTTCAGTCATGAGTTCGCTCACAGGATCGTTGCTATCGGACCCTCTGGCATCATCCTGGAGGACGGCTCACCCGTTCAGCTGGACGCCGACCTCAACATGGTGGGCCGCAGCAAGCGTTCCGCTGGATACG
Organism: Penaeus japonicus; assembly: GCA_017312705.2. Lineage (NCBI taxonomy): Eukaryota > Metazoa > Arthropoda > Malacostraca > Decapoda > Penaeidae > Penaeus > Penaeus japonicus. The sequence goes on from BOPN01001349.1 coordinate 196,880, forward strand.
TCAGCAAGGCTGGCAGCATCGGCTTCTCAGGAATCGTGCGCACGGACGGCACCATTGATCAGTTTGGCCACGACATGGCCCACAACATCGCTGTGATGGGTCCCTCCGGCATCGTCCTGAAGAACGGCCAGCCCATCCAGCTGGACGAGAACCTGAGGATGGTGGGCCGCCCCAAGCGCCATGTCGTTGGTGACACCGGCATGATCACCGACTGGGGTCAGATCATCCAGTTCAGAGAGCCTTTCACCAAGATCGTCTCTGAAGGCCCAAGTGGCATCGTTCTCTCTGACGGCCAGAACATCCAGAAGCCAGCACAGTAAAGTCGGGCCCAATCCCGCTAGCACGAAGACGAATCGCTAACTCTCCTTAAGAACAGTCTGAATTCTGTGAATTCCGAAAGGGAGATCTGTTAGAGGGAAGAAAGACACTATTTCATCGGCACATACATGACAAACATTGTAATGTTTCTCCAAGAATAAAGAATCTTGATCGACAATAGTTCCATTAGGATTTGATTATACCTCAATTTGTTAAGATAACAGTTGGCTTAGATTGGTAATAAGAAGATATAGCTCAAAAACAAAATTAAAAATGACATTACCATACAGTACTTCGATGATA
>BOPN01001349.1:210000-215000 GCA_017312705.2 Penaeus japonicus
TCCACGGAGGATATGGTAGGAACCTGGCTCGTCCCAAGGAGTCCCGCGTGTCTCCAGTCCCCACACCTACATGTCAAGAAACAAAAGAGTAATTAAATATGTACTTAGGATCCAATACTGAAGGCAAGTAGGAAGGCGGATCGAATACACTATCTCTTTTTAGAATCGAATACGCTATCTCTTCTTAGAATCGAATACACTATCTCTTCTTAGAATCGAATACGCTATCTCTTCTTAGGAATAACAACTATTTTGTAATATCTAGTTTTTATAAAATGTTCAGTCTTGAAGCTCTATAGCCCCATATATTCTAGTGACATTAATAAACATGAATAATAGACTGTAAATTTGGGATGAAATCGATTAAAGACAAATGTTACGCGAGCTACCTAGAGCCGCCATGCAGGCACCCATGTTGACGTCTTCATATGAGGTAAGACCCGGTAAATGACACTCCTGTAGTAAAGTTTTCTGTAGTAGTCTGACGGCGGGGCTACTGAGGATGTAGCCAGCACCGCCAGACATGTATTCTACTTGGAGGTGTCGAGATTCATCCTGTGGTAGAGGAAGCAAAGTAGTTAATATAGTTTTCTTGTGTTTTCTTGTGTTTAATCATTGCCTCTAAACCGTTTTTGTCACGGTAACGCGGTTGGATATGTATGTAGTTTGGTTTGATCAAGTGAATAGGAAACGAACCAGCGAATAAAAGTACATTCCCTCACTCACCATCTTTTAAAACCATATATTTATATTTTAAAAAGTTTATACAATCAAAATTACGAAGAGTAGTAAAAAGAGGAATTGTCTGTAAAAGGGCTTGTTGGTTGTACTACTCACAAACACATCAGTGGTATCTTTCAGAAAAAAAAGTCTGAGTACGTTATTTGCTAGGAAATATGATTCCAGATTAGACTTCTGGTATTTACAGAAGTAAATATCCAAATAAAAGAAACGAGAAAATTAATCAAACACGTAACATGAACAGAAAAATTAGGGAGGAAGCAACCACTAGCCAAAGGAGGGGGGGGGGGAGATTAATAGTGCAGAGAAAAACCTACCTTAAAAACCAGCGGCAGGCCGAGCAGGAGCGGCACGGAGGAGTCGAACTCAGCAAGAAGGTCGAGGAGGTGAGGATAGAGGAGGAACGTATCGTCGTCAGCCTTGAGGAACCACTGCGCCGACGAAGGATCCACGGTCCTCAACCCGTGAAGGACTTTGCCCCAAAGGTCCTCGTACCTGGATCGAAGGGAGATTACGTGAAGAAGCAACAAGGTTCACGGCGAGCGGTTCATTAAGGACATTAATTTTCCGGTTCATTTCTCCTTCGTATTATGTTTTATCTACGTGTTCCTCTCATTTACCCCTTTTGCCACAGTTTTATTAATATTTGCACCTACTCCCACTGACCCCGAGTAATTGGAGAGAATAACGTTGGGAAGATCAGGGTGGGCGGCAGAGGAGAGGAAAAAGGTTTGGGGACATGGCGTGGGCGGCCGCGGGTGCTTCCAAGCCGCCCCAAGGTGCCGGGCGCGATCCTCATGGTGTCCTGGGGAGGTCACCACCAAACAGGTCACTTGGGGACTACCCTCAAGTCCCTCGCCCCTCAGCGTCCTCCTAGGGCTGCGGGGAAACTCCTTCCACGGCACAGCGTCTGCCTCATCCTGCCGTGTGTGTCTGAGGGAGTGGAATTCGGTTACATTAAATACATTACAGGCGATATTGCTAATGGAATTCATTAATATTAATAATATAATTATTAATATTAATAATTTTAATAATATTAATAATGGAATTATTAATGGATATTATTAATGGAATTCATTGCGTAAATGTGGCATGACACTTGTGATTAGTGAAGTCATATCGTGACTTTTAAACGAAAATTAGATTAAGTTGTTAATTTAACTATGATTCGATTTATTATCTATGATAGACATTTTACACACATAAAGCAATGTGATAATATTTAACACAATAATGATAATGATGTGAATGATAGTGATAATGATAATGATGATGAATATGAAATAATCTATCATAATGATAACAAGGAAAAAAAAGTGATAATGGTGATGAGAAGGATAATAAAGACAAAATAATAGAAATAATGATGATGATGATGATGATGATAGCAAGAAAACACCAACATTAATAACAACAACAATAATAATGCTACAACCTACAACTACTGATAATAATGACGATGATGATAACGATGACAATCAATAATCATGATAACAATGATAATTATAACAATGATGCAAATAATAATAACAATATTGACAGTAATAGTATTCATGATGGTGATGATGATTATATTGATAATGATAATAAAAACTAATGATGATAATAATAATAATGATAAAGATAATAATGACAATAATAATGATAATAATAATAATAACAACAACAACAACAGCAACAACAACAATAATAATGATAATGATAATAATAATAATAATAATAATAATAGTAATAACGATAATGATAATAATAATAATAATAATAATAACAATAGTAATAATAATAATGATAATAGTAATAATAATAATAATAATAATAATAATAATAATGATAATAATACAATAATGATAATAATAATAATAATAATAATAATAATAATAATAATAATAATAATGATAATAATGATAATGATAATAATGATAATAATGATAATAGTAATAATAATAATAATAATAATGATAATAATACAATAATGATAATAATAATAATGATAATAATAATAATGATAATGATAATGATAATAATGATGATAATGATAATAATAATAATAATAATAATAATAATAATAATAGTAATAATAATAATGATAATGATATTAATAACAATGAGAATAATAATAAAACAAAAGATTGTGATAATAACAATAACATCATTAATAACAATATCGATATGTTAATACTGATGATAATGATAACAGTAATGATGATAAAAATAATGATAATAATTATTACAATGACAGTAATAACAACGATAATGATAATGAATAATAATAATAATAACAATACTAATAACAATAATAATAATGATAATAACGATGGTAATGAAATTATGACAATGATTATAATAATAATGTTAATGATAATAATAATAATGGTGATAGTAATAATAATGATAAAAATAATGAAAATGATCCACTACTACTAATAACAATGATGGTAATAATATTGATAACAATAATGATAATGATGATAGAATTTATAGTAATAGTAATAATATTGATAATGATAATGACAATAATAATAATGATAATAATGATAATAAAGAATAATGATAATGATAATAATGATAATGATAATAATGATAATGATAATAATGATGATAAATGTTAAAATAATGTTAATGATACTAATAATGGTACTGGCAAACATGATAATGATAAGAATAAATGCTGATAATAATATTGATGATAATGATAACAACAACAACAACAATGATAATAATGATAAATAAAAATAATGATAACAAAAATAGTAATAAAAATAATAACAATAACAATAACAATATCAACAATAATGATGATAATTGTAACAATCCATCAATCTTAGAATGATAGATAATGATATTCATTATTTTTTTTATCAAACATCTCCGTTCATAAAATTGTTACCATCATTGAACAAAATTTGATACAACCCAACCTGACTAAATCCTTTTGAAATCGTAAGAAAAAAGGCCTATATATAAAAAGGATATTTTCAAACTCCATTTTCTAATTGTCTTTGCCATATTTTCCCACCGTTACCTTGAAATTATCCCGAAGATAAGAAATACGCTGGCGAAGGTGAGGGTCAAGAAGAAGAAAATCCAGAAGCAAGTCTTTTTCCTTCTCAAAACCGCCATTGTTTTGGTAAAAATGGCGGCCGGTTTTTGAATACTTGATGACTAGATACTTTTTATATGGATAGGCTTGAGGGACGAGGCTGAGTTTGTACTATATAGTTGGCTTATATAGGATTTTTTTCTTGTTTATTTTTTTTGCTATACTGATTTTCTTTGGTAGTTTAAACGGGAATTATATGATTTCATTACGTGCTAAAGACCGGTAGTATTGCTGTTAACCTGAAGAAGAATGGAAGTAAAATGTAATATCACTTTTTATGTAGGACGTCTTTTTCTTTTCTTTTTTTTTTGCTATACTGATTTTCTTTGGTAGTTTAAACGGGAATTATATAATTTCATTACGTGTTAAAGACCGGTAGTAGCGATGCTAACCTGAAGAACGGTAATGGAAGTAAAATGTAATATCACTTTTTATATAGGACGTTTTTTTCTTTTCTTTTTTTTTCTACATTGATTTTCTTGGGTAGTTTAAACGGGAATTAATATAATTTCATTACGTGTTAAAGACCGGTAGTAGCGATGTTAACCTGAAGAACGGTAATAGAAGTAAAATGTAATATCACTTTTTTCAACGAACTCTCGTATATTCAGCCTGTATCAGTGGTGTGGGATATACTGACTGAGAGGTAGAGAACTATTGGTATACAACCTCTATCATAATTATCACAGTGTTATCAGATAAGTCACGTGTGTCCCGATATGGCTTATCATGAGTCGAAACTTTATGGATTACGGGTAGCGTGTTGTTTCTTGTTATTAAGAGGGGAATATATATATATATCATACATTTTATTTCCTGAAAATAGATTATATTTATATGATTGATTGATAAGAAAGACACCTATAGAAAAAAAAAGGAGAGAGAGAGAAAAGCGTTAGGAGAAAACAAAACAACGACTCTGATCTTAATAACCGGCAATTTCGAATCAGTTAATGACCGTTGGCTACACATTTATGGGCTTCCTCCAATAACCAAACAACCCCCTCCCCCTCCCCCTTCCCCTCCTACCCCCCCCACCCCCCCTCCCCCTCGCGCTGTGCGAATTTGTCCCCGAGGCGATGGCGGGGGAGGCATAGCCGAAGGGAAATGAGAATTCTTGAGGATTTCCCTTTCGGCCGCAGCTTTCCCCCGGGGG
>BOPN01001349.1:252500-255000 GCA_017312705.2 Penaeus japonicus
TCTTGTAATGATAAGTAATGATAAGTAATGATAAGCATAATGCGAATATCCTCTCCTGTTTTTTTTTTTTTTTTTTTTTTTTTTCTCACGCGTGTCACGGAATTTCCTCTAACGAAATCATTCTATAGTAATGCCTTAATGCTATATTATATTACCTGTTTCCTGACGACATTCCTATGTACTGGAAGGGACTCGGGGGGTGGTGGGGGTGGAGGGGGGGGGGGGTAAATATATAGTTATATGGGGCAGTGAGAGAGATAGAAAGTGGTTACTCCCACCCGTGCGGTTGCCGAATGGCGGATTTCTTTTTGCTTTCCGGGAATCGTGACAGATCGACATAACGTAAAGACAACTTGTATAATTGCATTTTTGAATATTTTTGTTTTTCTCAAAGAGGTACATTCAAGACGTGTAGTTATCGTAGTTTTACAAAACTAGACGTTCGAAGCTCCAAGTTCTCTTTTAAGCTGTTTAAAAAAATAATAAAAAACATGGCAACTGCTCCTGAAACTTGCGCACTTATATAAGGTTGGGGGAGATGAGTCGGTGTGTTTAGTTGCGTTGTTCATGTGCTGAGGGAAAGAGTGCCTCAGTCAGTAGACTAAGTGAGTGACACAGAGGGATATATTTTTCTGTGTGAACTTCTACTCTAAATCAACTGCAAGTGAAGTCTTTGGGACTTCCGTTTTAGAAGAGGAGTTTGGCTCACTATTTACAAGTAAGTTGAAGTCTCCAGAGTTATACACATTTATATACATACATACATATGTGTATGTATGTATGTATACATACATACATACATGCATATATATATATATATATATATATATATATATATTCATACATACGTACATATATATATATATAAATATGTATATATATATATAAATATGTATATACGTATATATATATATATATATATATATATACATATATGTATATATATATATATATATATATATATATATATATATATATATATATATATATATATATATATATATATATATATATATATATATACACACAAACTTACACATACATCTAGAGCTCTGCAAAAGGGGAAAAGTTTTTCTTTCTTTCACTACAGCCAATACAAATACATTCATCCATTTTTTCAGTTCGGCAAAATCCAGTAATGTGGTCATTATTCTTAATAACTGTTATTCACATCATAGTAGCAAATAACAAAGAAAAAAATAATGAACCTCATGAAAGATTAACGTTTCCCCATGTGTTGATAAGCAACATCTTTGCAATGATTTTCAACGGCAAGATTTTATGAAGATAAAGTTCAGAATATAATGAAGTTGATGATGACATTAATGATGATGATGATGACATTAATGATGATATGATTAATGATATGATAATGATGATGATTAAATATGATGATGACATTAATGCTGAAGAAGATATCAATATTAATGATGATGACAGAAAGATATATCGTATCAAGACTGGAAAATTGTCATCATTCTGTGACGTCACGAATGCGTTATATCAATTGTAATGACTAAATCTCTAATGGAAGTAACTGACAAATTGATAAAAATTATAAAAATTTTGACAACGGTGAACATAAAAAACGAAAGAATATTGTCATTATCATCATTACTGATGTCATTATTATCATCATTTTTATTATTATTGTATGATGCGTTTTAATGTAAATCATAATGACATTTGCTATACTTTCCTTTCATTATATTCTGTTTTAAATACTATTATATTTCTATCTACCTTTTTTATCATACTTTTCATTATTATTGATGTTATTGTAAATTATATTGTTAATATCATCGTGTGATAATTATCATTATCATCTTTATAATCATCATTATTATTGTCATTATCATTAGTATCATAACTATAACTAGTATAATGATAATGATGATAAACATTACTATGATCATTATTATTATCATAACTATAGCTAGTATAACGATAATAATGATAATTATTATCATTATCACTACCATTATCATAACTATCATTATCATAATCATCAATATTGTTAATATCATAGTTACTTCTGCCACTACTACTACTGCTATGATTATCGCTATCATCACTGTAATTGTTATCATTGTTATCATTATCATCATTATTGTTATGATTATTGTGGTAATAATATATATATATTTTATCATTATTGTTATTATCACCATCGGAATCATTTATCAAATAATAATTTATGTTATTGTTATCATCATTATTATCATCACTATTATTATCATTATCATTATTGCTATCAATATTATTATTATCATTATTATCAATGTTATCAATGTTATCATTACCATATTAATACTATTATCATCATTACAATAATGTTAGTAATATGACGATGTCAATATCAATTATAATAATTATGATGATAATGGAAATACTAAGTAATAACAATAATTATCATAAGTTTGAAGATGATGTAATAACAATGATAATAATGATAGGAATAGTAATGATAACAATAAGGATAATAACGACGATGATGAAA
>BOPN01001349.1:265000-270000 GCA_017312705.2 Penaeus japonicus
ATGGAAATATGACAAATTAATTACCTGACCCGGAAACCATTGGGTGGTACTCTGACAAATCACATCCTCAGGTTACGCAAATGATCACCGACGCACAAGTCAGTTAATCAGAAGGAGGACAAAAGATAAAAACAGGAAATGAAAAGAAACATGTGAAATTTGTCACACACAGACACACAGACACACACACACACACACACAAACACACACACACACACATATATATATATATATATATATATATATATATATATGTACATATATGTATATGTATGTGTATATATATATACATATATGTACATATATGTACATATATATATATATATATATATATATATATATATATATATATATATATATATATATAGATAGATAGATAGAGAGAGAGAAGGACATAAAAACAGATCGATAAAATAGATAAAGAGAAATATAGAGCGAGTGACTTTCACATACACGCCCAGGGAGCACAGTGATAACGTCTGACAAACGTACATTCATGTATAACACGATTACACGTACACATGAATAACCACACACACACAGAAAGTCACACGTAAACACAACAATTGATACCTTTAGGTACTTGTGTGCTTCCCACCGAAGTGACAACAACGTCGATACACTTATTACCATCTCTCCGTCGAGCAGCTTTCCCCCAGACACTCGAAATGGACGCGTCGAGGTGTTGGGTGTAGTTTGAGTAGAAAGTATATGACATCGGAGGGGAGGGGAGGTAGAGGGGGAAGGAGGGGAGGGGAGGGGGAGGGGAGGTTAAGGGAGGGGAGGGGAGGGGAGGTAGAGGGGGATGGAGGGGAGGTTAGGGGAGGGGAGGTGGAGGGTTGGAGGGGAGGGGAGGGGGAGGGGTGGGGGGTGGGGAGGGAAGGGGAGGGAGGAGAGGGGAGGGGGTTGGAGGGGAGAAGAGGGGAGGTAGAGGGGAGGGAAGGAGGGGAAGGGAGGGAGGTAGAGGGGGAAGGAGGGGATGGGAGGTAGAGGGGGAAGGAGGGGAAGGGCATGGATGGGCCTCGTGGCAGGACCTCGTAACCCGGGCGCCAAACAACAGACACCCACAATGCGCCATTACGGGGGCGGGCGGCAGGGGGAGAGGGAGGAGAGGGAGGAGAGAGAGAGGGGGGGGAGAGGGGATGAGCACTCCGTGAGCTCGCTTTAAAACGCATCTTGCTCCACTTTTACATCCAAAGTCTGACGGGTTCGTGGGCGAGGTTCGTGGGCGGGGTTCCGTATCTTTCATCGGTGGCGTGGGCGGCAGGGGAATCGTCCGGGTTCTCTTCCGGCGGAGTGGTGACAGACATCTCGGTGGTTTCGGACGGACGCCTGTTTACGTAAAGCGCTTTCACGGAAATGATCTTCTTTGATTCGTCGCGTGTGTATTTGCTTGCGTGGCGTTGTGTGTGCGTGTGTTTGTGGATTTGTATGTGTGAGTGTTTGTTTGTTAGTATGTGTGTGGGTTTGTATATGTGTGTTTGTTTGTTTGTTAGTATGTGTGTTTGTTTATTAGTGTGTGAGTTTGTATGTATATCTGTGTTTGTTAATATGTATGTGGGTCTGTATGTGTGTACTTATACATATATATGCATGCGCGTTCATGCACACAAGCCTTGAAAAGAGCATGCTGGTGCGACCGAGAAACAAGATTCGAAAGATTCGAAGACAAGAAGCAGCGGGGGAGGATCGGCGCAGCGCCTCGACCCGGGGGCACCGAGGTCACGCAAGGCCACGCCCCCTCCTTACGCCTCATTGTGAACCCAAGACGTATTGCACCTAATACGTAGCTGCACTTATTATTATGTAACCAGTGACGAGCAGCGTGTACAAGCTACGATATGGGGGGAAAAATAGAGACAAAGGATACAGGGGAAGAAGAAGAAGAAGAAGAAGAAAAGAAAAACGAAAGAGACTGAGAGAGATCGAGAGAAGGAAAGGTCATGGCTGTTTTAGGGAAAAAAAATTCGCTCGTTGACGAGAAAGTCGTGAGTCTATGGCTGTTGTAGGAGTTTTACAAGTTATTCCATCATTTTTCTCTTCCATGCTTCTTTTTTCTGAGACACACACCTTGCGGCACTTTTCAGAACCCGATGATAATAACCGAACAATTGTTCCCGAACGGGGCAAAACCAGGCCAAACACGGCTACTTAAAAACACCCGAAACACAAGACACATTCATGCATATTTCCGGTTGTCAAGATGTTTTTATCATGACTTTCCTTAATTTTCCTCTAAATCACAGAATCGCATAAAGCAATTTATTTGTCTAATACGCTTTAATAGAACCCCCGCGGTATCACGTTAACGAGGCCGTAAAGGTAGCGACTTCCCAGGGTAACGAGAGCTCCTGTGTTCTATCCCCCCGTGGGCGGAAATCGTCAAACGCAAAGCTTCTCACGATTTGCATATTACGCTATTCCATGCACTCTTGTCAACACTCCTTGTTAATACTTGCAACTATCCTATAATGATCAAAATAACAATGGTGATGATTATTATTACTATCATTACTACTGTTACTGTCAATGGTAATAACAATGGTAATAATAGTAATGATAACGATAATTATAATAGTGATGATATTGATAAGATTTGATATAACAATTCTGATAACGTTAATACAATACATACACACACACACACACAGACATATATATATGTGTGTGTGTGTGTGTGTGTGTGTGTGTGTGTGTATCCAAATAAAAACACACGACCTATTTAACTGATATACCAAGGGACTACTAACAGCCAGGCGTCAAGGCGGTTGCATTATCAAATGTAAATGTCGTAATCCACGCTAACGACTCCCCATTTCGTGGTCCTTATCTTGGTCGTCGAGTGGTAAGTTCTTGCGTCATTGTTGATGAATTGCTCACTGAGGATCAAGTGAGTCACACGTTGCATTGTTTGAGGAGGGAAACTTTGGTCGTTTAGCTTGACCTGTCGGTGTGATTCCACCCTTCCTCTCGCTCTTTGTCGGCCGTCCCTTTTTCTCGGTGTACTTACATGCACATGCACGCACACGCACACGCACACACATATACACATACACATACATATGTATATGCATACATACATATATATGTATATATATGTATAGATGTGTATATATGTACATATATATGTACATATATGTACATATATATATATATATATATATATATATATATATATATATATATATATATATATATATATATATGTGTGTGTGTGTGTGTGTGTGCGTGTGTGTGAACAGAGACAGAAAAAGAGAGGGAGGGGCGGCAAAGTATAGAGAGAGAGGGTGGGAGGGAGTGGGGGGGGGGTGGCGCAAACACGAAAGAGAGGTAGCTAGCACACGAGCCTCAGATGGAAGGGTTGGACGCGGGGCCGGCGAGGGGCCAGTGTCAACATCTGGCACAGCCATGTGTGACGTCGGTTATGGTAAATTAACTTTACCGCAAAGTGAAAAGGCGTGTCCGCGCGTAGTGGTGTGCGTCCGAGTGTTTTTTTTTTTTTTTTTTTTTCTGGCACACTCATGTTCACTCGTGTGATGCACATATAAACGCGAAATCTTGCACACACACAAACATAAATGCATATTCATGCCTTGCATACATACATACAAACATCATATAAACTTTGAAGTACGTGCACGCTAGCGCGGTCATAAAACCCAAACGACTAAACATTCTCACGAACACTCACTCACGCATCCCTACATATTGCAGATACTCCTTGCAATATTGCAACTAATGGCAGTCTCACCAGGCCTACTTCCAAGTGACCAGCTGGCTCGCCCCGCCCGCGGCATGAGAATTTTTATTTAAGGTTAATGTGTTAGAAGAACAAGGCGGTGTATGGCGGTTCTGGCCACCTGGTCGGATGCGTTCATAACCGCCTGTTTATCGTAAATGATCAGTTGCGAACCGCCCAACTGCCTCTAGTTGGGCGGTTAGTTGTGGTCACTCGTCAAAGTACAGTTCTTGTGTCTCTGATTTTTTTTTTCTTTGGCTTATTGTTACTCCCTCTTGGAAATGGGAATGCTTTTCGTATATATATTTTTTCAAAATCTTTTGTGTAACAGTGTAATATCTACAACATGAGAATGATGACTATGCATTATTTACTAAATGCTGTTTAATCACCTTCTAAATGACCACAATCAGCGTGATTTATCGACTTCTTCTGAGATGGAAAGCTGTTTCAGATGACACACGATAAATCATTCATTCTATAGTTGCGTTCTGCATGATTCTCACATTATCATAAACTACATTACAGATACATCTTTTAAATACCCACTCGACGCCTTTTCCGTACGTTTTTTTTATTGTGAATTTCCCTTCAATATTATTTGTTTTTAACACTTCATTCACCTTTCATGTTTCTATGCAGTACCTCTGATGGGTTGACAGTTCTCCTCGGATGATTAACGATGTCAATGGTGCTTTTATGTTAGACAACGGTCACGAGACATTGATATCGAGCAATTGGACGAGATAAGAAAGCTTGTTTTATCTTTAGACATGAGCTCTGACTGTCAATATAGTCATCATTCTCTCAATTCTGTCGCTTTCTCTTTCTCTTTATCTCTCTCTTTTCTCTCTCTCTCTGTCTCTCTCTTTTCTTTCTCTCTCTCTCTCTCTCTCTCTCTCTCTCTCTCTCTCTCTCTCTCTCTCTCTCTCTCTCTCTCTACCTCCCTCTCTCTCTCTCTCTCTCTCTCTGTCTCTCTCTCTCTCTCTCTCTCTGAACCGTCGTGTCAAATACCAAAACACAGGTGCAATCGTATGAAATTCGTTACTCCCCGCAAGTTATTAGACAGAGAAATGTCTGTCTTCTCAGATACATATAAACAAATATGGACATGAATATACACAAATTAGAAATTGAATGAAAACAATTTTTGAAAAAAAAGAGGGTAGATCTTTCACGAACTCAGGTCATTAACTCGACCCAAAGTAATTGACCAAATGACTAAATTTCGTATTCCTCTCTTCTCCAGGAACCATGAAGG
>BOPN01001349.1:275000-280000 GCA_017312705.2 Penaeus japonicus
AATAAATCAACAGTGAAACACAAACACGGACTCCAACAACATCGTCACAGGAAGCTCACAATCATAAAAGTTGCATTAAACTCAACGGGAAAATTAGCTTTAAAGACGAGAGGAAACATTTAAAAAGCACTTACATGGTTTTGAATTGAAGAAATGATATAATCCTTGCATTGCAAATTAAATATTTATTGGGGGCAAGAGCTGGAATTTCTCTGATTAAGCTCATAAGTGCTTGTTTTCCTTCTCAGTCGAATAACAATAGAAGTCGTATATCGGGGACTAACTATCATCTACCTACATGAAAAGACTATTATATAGCAATAGCAAGGACAACCATATTCTAAGGAAAAGCCATAGATGAAAAGACTAGACTCACATGAAAAGACCATTATAGCAATAGCAAGGACAACCATATTTTAAGAAAAAGCCATAGATAAGCATAGTTTAAGACACAAGGAACAAACACCACACACCTCACACCACACACGTCTTCCCTGACCCCTTCCAGAACGAGGGAGGTTTCAAGCCCTCTGTCGGCGGAGGTCCCAACCCTGGCGCCCTCAGCCCCGGAGGTCCTCTGGTCCCCGACTTCTACAAGAAGTACCTGAAGAACGAACGGGCTGGCGTGATCGCGGAATCCTCCTTCGAAGACGATAATATTTCGACTTCCTCAGAACAGGTGAGTCTCGAGACCCCATCAAGGGCGATGTGACAAGCTGGTGTTTCTGTGGATAGGCGAATTGCGGTGGGAATTACACACCGGAATATGTACTCTTAATTAAGAAGGTACATGTTGTGGTCTTCCGTGAATGATGCGTTCTTCCCAAAAAAAGAAAAAGAAAAAAAAGGGAAAGATGAATGTTAGTTGATGACTGCATACGTTCTAAAGGTAAGGATAATTGAATGTGTAACACAGTGTGATGTGTATGGAACTAGTGTGACACCCTGACGATGAGGAACATGAGGTGAAGGTCAACAGTGATGGATGACAGCATGAGAGAATGTGTTGCATGTATCCGTGCATCAACATCAACTGCACATGCCTGGGACACGAAGCACAGGTGTGTAGTTCATGGAAATGACTACATGAAGGTCCAAGCGATGTATGATTTGTATGCTCATCATTTTCTGTTCCAGAGGGAAGAAAATTAGATGGAATGCATAAACGATTGTACACATACACATACCACATACACGTGTGAATATATATATATAATATATATATATATATATATATATATATATATATATATATACATATATATATGAATATATATATATATATATATATATATATATATATATAAATATATATATATATATATATATATATATATACATACATATATATATAAATATATATATATATATATATATATATATATATATATATATATATTTATATATATATATATATATATATATATATATATATATATATATATATATACATACATATACACACAGACTTATTTACATACACATATATATACATTTTATGTATCTGTATTAATATATCTATCTATCTATTTATATATGCATACACATTACAATCTGCATTAGTCACGTCACGCCTTGCTTAACATATCCGCAGTGAAGAGACCAGAACTGTCCCTAAAGAGGTAGTACAAGCGGAGTCCTGAGTGTATGCGCGCCTCCGCCCCCCCCCCCCCCCCCCACCCACCCACCCTCCCCCTGACCGTGCCCTTCCTCTTCCTCCCGCAGGTGGTGAGCTACAGCTACCTGGCCGCCCCGCAGGACAGCGCCCTCTCCGCCACCTCGCACAAGTCCAGCAACAACGTCGTCTATGGCTCGGGTTCCGCCGCTAAGCCCCCGGGTCAGCTCAGCGCCTCCGTCGTGTCCATCGCTCCTGCCAAGACGCCCTCCAAGCCAGTCGCCGCCGCCCTGACGACGTCCTCGGCGTCCGTCGCGCCCTTCAAGATCGCGGCCGCGTCCTCGCAGAACGCCGTGGTGGCCGCGCCGTCCACCGTCCACACGTCCATCTCCAACGCCGTTCCCTTCGGCCACAGCGGGACTTCGACCTTCGCCGTGCACCATGAGCCCAGCGATCACGTCCAGGTCTCCCACGCCGCCCACACCGCCCACGCTGCCCCACATCACCAGGGCGCCACCTCGCAGATCTTCCAGGGCCACGCGCCCGCGCCCCCGCACGCCCCTGCCACCGTGCTCCCCGCCAACCCCAGCAACTTCATCATCAAGGACGCCACGTTCCAGGTGAGCGTCGAGGGCTCGGGACGCCCGCGGTCCGGAAATAAACGGAACAGCTTGAAGCCATTTTAAATACATACATACATACATACATACATATATATATATATATATACATACATATATATATATATATATATATATATATATATATATGTAATGTGTGTGTGTGTATTTGTGTGTATGTGTGTGTGTATGTGTGTGTCCGTGTGTGTGTGTGTGTATGTGTGTGTGTGTGTGTGTGCACGCGCTTGTATATGTATGTGCGTGTTCGTGTTCGTGTGAGGGAGATTGTATGTTTGTGTGAATGTATGCATGTTCAATACTTGTATTTGCTAACGTCTCTCCCGCGTCCACAGGCCCACCCTGGCGCCCCGACCTTCAACGTACCCATCCCGATCCCCAACCACCATCAGGCACAGGTACCCACATCCTTTTTTCCAATTCTCCCGCAAACCCATTTCCATCCGTTACTAAAGGGAACCTCCCTATTTATCATGACCTAAAACCTTATTCAATTCAAAATTTCATATTGTTTTATTTCTTAATTCATGCTATGCTGTTTTTTTTTCTCTCGTATTATGTATCTATCTATCTTTCCCTTAACCCGAATTTTACCAATTATTACCAATTTCTCCTATTCCCAGGCCGGGTCCGACTCCACGTACACTACCTACTACGCCGACGAGTTGGCTGCCCACCAGGATGCTGCCACCAAGAAGCCCGTCTTCCAGAAGATGATGGAGCCCTTCCGGAAGGCCGGGGCGCAGATCTATGAGGTAGGCAGGCCGTCGGCAGGCTCGAAGGACGCGAAGTGGTGTTTACAGGACTACTCCGTCACGGCTTTTCCATTCTCCTTTGACTTGAGTTCACTGTTTTAGTTTTTGTTTTTATGTCGTGGCATCCCTCTTTCTCCTTCTCCTTTTACCTCGATTTATCCCTTTTCATTCCCATTTTTATCACTATTGTCATCTGCCTCAGATTACTTAAGGAGTCATAGTCTTAATTCGATCGAAGAATCACTCGAATTTCTACACTACAGCTACCCATCATACTGACATCATACGTAGACCATACTAGCCATAAGCCACAATCCCCCTAACTAGATCTAACTAATACCTCCCCCCCTCCTCTCTTCCCCCATCCCCTTCCCCCCTCCCCATCTTCCCCCCTTCCCCCACTAACCCCCCTCCCCATCTTCCCCCCATGTCTAGATGGCGTCGCCCATGTTCGCGCCCATGATCAACGCAGGGCAGATGTTGTCTCACCGCCTGCGCATCCCCGAGAGGATGTCTGACGTCTCTGACACCCTGGCTCTCGGGGGCGTCAACGACTACATCGAGAGGACCGTTGGCGCCGAGTCCCTGCCTGTGATTGCTGGCGCCGCTGCTCTCGGTCTGCTGGGTGAGGACTCGCTTGAGGTTTTACTTTGTTTGCTTTCTTTCTTCTTCTTCTTCTTCTTCTTCTTCTTCTCCACTTCGTCTGTCTGTTTCTTGGATTAATGATCTGTCTTTTTTTTTGGTTCTTTTTGGTTAGTGAGAGATGGGTGATGGATGGAGAGGAGAGATTTTTTGTCTTTCTCTCTCTTTTTGTCTTTCTCTCTTTCTTTCTCTTTCTCTCTCTCTTTTTCTCTCTCTCTCTCTCTCTCTCTCTCTCTCTCTCTCTCTCTCTCTCTCTCTCTCTCTCTCTCTCTCTCTCTCTCTCTCTCTCTCTTCCCTCCCCCTCTCTCTCTCCCTCCCCCCCTCTCTCTCTCACTCTCTCTTACTCTCACTCTAGTTTATCAAAATTCTCAACCATTCATTTTCTAGCCTTTCCTGATCACAATACATACACTTATGTATAACTAAGATAAATATTATACATGTTAAAGTAACTCTCCGCTTCTAGGTCTGGGATTGGTTGCCATTGCAGCTAATAACAACGTCACTGTTATCGGCAAACGGTCGGTGGAAGACCCGACCGAGGAATTTATGTTCCAGGTAAGTTCTGCTTTTGTTGTGTTCTTCGTTGCTGTGTTACTTGTGATACGTTTCAGCTGTGTTATTGTTGTGTTGTTTTGATGTCGTTTGCTGTTTGTGAATCTTTTTTTTTCTCTTTGTTTTTTTTCTCTATGTATGTCTCTCTCTCTCTCTTTCTGTCTCTCTTCTCTCTCTCTCTCTCTCTCTCTCTCTCTCTCTCTCTCTCTCTCTTTCTCTTTCTGTCTCTCTCTTTCTCTTTCTCTTTCTCTTTCTCTCCTTCTTTCCCTTTCTCTTTTTATGCTTTGTTTCGCTCTGACTCTCTCTCTTATTATTATTATTATTATTATTATTATTGCCCTCTCTTCTTCTTCTTCTTTCCCTCTCTCTTTATCTCTCTCTTTTTATGTTTTGTTTCGCTTTGATTCTCTCTCTTTCTCTCTCTCTCTCTCTCTCTCTCTCTCTCTCTCTCTCTCTCTCTCTCTCTCTCTGTCTCCCCCCACTTCCCTCCCCTCTCTCTCACCTCACCTTCTCTCTCTCCCTGTCTGTCCCCTTCCCTCCCCCCTCCTCCCTCACCTCACCTCACCTTCTCCCTCACCTCTCTCCCTCATTCTCTACTATCACAAACACTCAAATACCCCCTTCCCCCCTCCCCCTTGCCCCCCTTCCCCCCCAGATCCTGGACAGCCTCCCCCTGGGCGAATCGAGCCTGATGGAGCGTCTGGAAGGCTACACCTCCTGGACGGATTCCAAATGCTCCAAGAGGATCTTCTGTGACGTCATGAGCTTCTTAAGCGACGATTACATGTACTCTGT
>BOPN01001349.1:285000-295000 GCA_017312705.2 Penaeus japonicus
GGGAGGGAGAGGTTTAAACAGTAGAAGAGGTACGGGGAGAGGGTGACAGAACTAGAATGCAAAGTTGGACACACACATATCCACACATGCACTCTGACACATACACACATACATATACACACGTATATATACATATATAATATATATATATAATCTCTCTATATATAAATATATATAATAAAAAATATATAATATATATATATATATATATATATATATATATATATATATATATATATATATATATAACATATACACACAGAAACACACGCACAGACTAACGCATAGACACACATATACATATATAAATATATGTATATATATAATTCATATATATACAAAGATACATATATATACATTTATATCATATATTTTACATATATATACATTATATATATATATCTATATATATATGCATGCATATATATACATATTATCTATCTATCTATCTATCTATCTATCTCTCTCTCTCTCTCTCTCTATATATATATATATATATATATATATATGCATATTCATACTATATACATGTACACATGTATTTATTATATATATATATATATTTATATATATATCTGTACATATATATATATATATATATATATATATATATATATATATATATATATATATATATATATATACATACACATATGTATATATATATATATATATGTAAATATATACATATACATGCACACACACACATCCAAACATACATATACACACATGATAATGATAATGAACATGATGAAACCAAAATGCTGATAGTTACATAAATCCAACCAGCAACTGATTCTATTGTCATGAACATAATTGATGAAATGCAGTTACCGTAAATAGTCATACGGACTTGATGAAATATAAGATTACTACAGATTAGAATAAGAAAAAAAGGGAAGAGAAGAAAAGAAGAATGAAAAATAGAAAGAAAAATAAAAAGAAAGAAAGAAAGAAAGATAAAAAGAAAGATAGAAAGAAAGAAAAAAAAGAAGAATAAAAATAAAAGTGAAAGAGAGAGAGAGAAAAGAAGAAGAAGAAGAAGAAGAGGAAGAAGAATATCTATCTATCTATCTGTCTATCTATCAATCAATCTCTCTCTCTCTCTCTCTCTCTCTCTCTCTCTCTCTCTCTCTCTCTCTCTCTCTCTCTCTCTCTCTCTCTCTCTCTATATATATATATATATATATATATATATATATATATATATATATATATATAAATTTATAAATATATAACCATGAACCATGTTATATACGACCGTGATACCCGCTAATTACTAAACGTACCGCACATCAAAAGCCATTTTAATCACTGTAGGACCATTTATATCATAAGTGGGGCATGTAATTTGCTAATGATATGCAAATTTCACCGGAATCGGCCAAAGTAATTAGATAATTATGTTCGTTATTTGATGTCCTGTAGCCTATTTTAATGCACTCGAATTACAAGTGAATAATTTCGTTATAAAGCGAGTTTTATTTCAATCTTCTTATTATTTTTATTTTCCCTGTGCCATGAGAGTTATGAATATTTGTTTATTTATTTGTTTATTTAGTTATTTGTTTATTTGAATGGGGGAACTTTAAAGGAGGGGTTTCTTTTCGACTATTCACGTGACTTTCGATACCCCCCCCCCCCTAAAAAAAGAAGAAGAAAAAAATATATGATAAATAAATAAATGATTAAATAAATCAACAAAATTAGTAAAGAAATAAACATGCTGTTAAATTAAATAATGAAAATAATGATAAATATCAATCACAATGACTACGATTAATGATGATAATGATAATGATGATAATATTCACAATCATAATAGTTATAACAAAAATAAAAACAATGATGTATCTTTTGATAATAAATGAATAGAACAAATAAACTAAATAAAAACGTGCTTCTGGAAATATATCCTATTCGCAAATTTCTATTCCTATTGATGTTAATAAAGATAAGAACTTTATGATAACATTAATCTCAGGAATAAGAATACTCATGATGATTTAAAATTATGAGGATAAAATAATGATGATAA
Organism: Penaeus japonicus; assembly: GCA_017312705.2. Classification (NCBI taxonomy): domain Eukaryota; kingdom Metazoa; phylum Arthropoda; class Malacostraca; order Decapoda; family Penaeidae; genus Penaeus; species Penaeus japonicus. Next base: position 287,039 of record BOPN01001349.1, read on the forward strand.
CGATGATAACAACAAAAAACAATGATGAGTTAGTGATGGTAATGAAAATGGTCAGGTACTTACTAATAACAATATCAATGATAATGATGATAATCCTTTTAGTTATAATACCAGTTATTAATGAGGATAATAATACTGACTAATAATTATGATAATAATGATAATAATAATGATAATGATATAATATGATAAAATATAATATAATATAACATAATATGATATGAGTTATGATAATGAAAATAATAATGATAATGATAATGGTAATAAAAAAAAAAAAAATGATAGTGATTAGTTATAATAATCCTAATGACTGTTCCTGATAATAATATCAATGATTATTCATAGTGATAACAATGACTAATAATGACAACAACAATAACAATAATGATAATAATGATGATAGTAATAATGATGACAATCGTAATCATAGTAATGATAACAAAAATATAAAAGAATGATACATCTTTTAACAACAACTACAATCATAAAGATAAAATTAATAATAGTGATATCAACAACGGTAATGACAAATAATAACAATGATGGTTAAAGTAATAATGATAATCATGATAATAAACTATAGAACAACAGCAATTAGGAATCAACCAGTGCAATTGCAGGTCGTAAGGTTCAATTTACCTCCATGTAGGTCGTAAGGTTCAATCTACCTCCATGTAGGTCGTAAGGTTCAATCTACCTCCATGTAGGTCGTAAGGTTCAATCTACCTCCATGTAGGTCGTAAGGTTCAATCTACCTCCATGTAGGTCGTAAGGTTCAATCTACTTCCATGTAGGTCGTAAGGTTCAATCTACTTCCATGTAGGTCGTAAGGTTCAATTTACCTCCATGTAGGTCGTAAGGTTCAATCTACCTCCATGTAGGTCGTAAGGTTCAATCTACTTCCATGTAGGTCGTAAGGTTCAATCTACTTCCATGTAGGTCGTAAGGTTCAATCTACTTCCATGTAGGTCGTAAGGTTCAATCTACTTCCATGTAGGTCGTAAGGTTCAATCTACTTCCATGTAGGTCGTAAGGTTCAATCTACTTCCATGTAGGTCGTAAGGTTCAATCTACTTCCATGTAGGTCGTAAGGTTCAATCTACTTCCATGTAGGTCGTAAGGTTCAATCTACTTCCATGTAGGTCGTAAGGTTCAATCTACTTCCATGTAGGTCGTAAGGTTCAATCTACTTCCATGTAGGTCGTAAGGTTCAATCTACTTCCATGTAGGTCGTAAGGTTCAATCTACTTCCATGTAGGTCGTAAGGTTCAATCTACTTCCATGTAGGTCGTAAGGTTCAATCTACTTCCATGTAGGTCGTAAGGTTCAATCTACTTCCATGTAGGTCGTAAGGTTCAATCTACTTCCATGTAGGTCGTAAGGTTCAATCTACTTCCATGTAGGTCGTAAGGTTCAATCTACTTCCATGTAGGTCGTAAGGTTCAATCTACTTCCATGTAGGTCGTAAGGTTCAATCTACTTCCATGTAGGTCGTAAGGTTCAATCTACCTTCATGTGGTCGTAAGGTTCAATCTACTTCCATGTAGGTCGTAAGGTTCAATCTACCTTCATGTGGTCGTAAGGTTCAATCTACCTTCATGTGGTCGTAAGGTTCAATCTACCTTCATGTAGGTCGTAAGGTTCAATCTACCTTCATGTGGTCGTAAGGTTCAATCTACCTTCATGTGGTCGTAAGGTTCAATCTACTTCCATGTAGGTCGTAAGGTTCAATCTACCTTCATGTAGGTCGTAAGGTTCAATCTACTTCCATGTAGGTCGTAAGGTTCAATCTACCTTCATGTGGTCGTAAGGTTCAATCTACTTCATGTAGGTCATGAGTTCAATCTACCTTCATGTAGGTCGTAAGGTTCAATCTACCTTCATGTGGTCCTTCAGGTTCAATCTACCTTCATGTAGGTCGTAAGGTTCAATCTACCTTCATGTGGTCGTAAGGTTCAATCTACCTTCATGTAGGTCGTAAGGTTCAATCTACCTTCATGTGGTCGTAAGGTTCAATCTACCTTCATGTAGGTCGTAAGGTTCAATCTACTTCCATGTAGGTCGTAAGGTTCAATCTACTTCCATGTAGGTCGTAAGGTTCAATCTACCTTCATGTAGGTCGTAGGGTTCAATCTACTTCCATGTAGGTCGTAAGGTTCAATCTACCTTCATGTGGTCGTAAGGTTCAATCTACCTTCATGTAGGTCGTAAGGTTCAATCTACTTCCATGTAGGTCGTAAGGTTCAATCTACTTCCATGTAGGTCGTAAGGTTCAATCTACTTCCATGTAGGTCGTAGGGTTCAATCTACTTCCATGTAGGTCGTAAGGTTCAATCTACCTTCATGTAGGTCGTAAGGTTCAATCTACTTCCATGTAGGTCGTAAGGTTCAATCTACTTCCATGTAGGTCGTAGGGTTCAATCTACTTCCATGTAGGTCGTAAGGTTCAATCTACTTCCATGTAGGTCGTAAGGTTCAATCTACCTTCATGTGGTCGTAAGGTTCAATCTACCTTCATGTGGTCGTAAGGTTCAATCTACCTTCATGTAGGTCGTAAGGTTCAATCTACTTCCATGTAGGTCGTAAGGTTCAATCTACCTTCATGTAGGTCGTAAGGTTCAATCTACTTCCATGTAGGTCGTAATGTTCAATCTACCTTCATGTGGTCGTAAGGTTCAATCTACCTTCATGTAGGTCGTAAGGTTCAATCTACCTTCATGTAGGTCGTAAGGTTCAATCTACCTTCATGTAGGTCGTAAGGTTCAATCTACTTCCATGTAGGTCGTAATGTTCAATCTACCTTCATGTGGTCGTAAGGTTCAATCTACCTTCATGTAGGTCGTAAGGTTCAATCTACCTTCATGTAGGTCGTAAGGTTCAATCTACTTTCATGTAGGTCGTAAGGTTCAGTCTACCTTCATGTGGTCGCAAGGTTCAATCTACTTCCATGTAGGTCGTAAGGTTCAATCTACCTCCATGTAGGTCGTAAGGTTCAATCTACTTCCATGTAGGTCGTAAGGTTTAATCTACCTTCATGTGGTCGTAAGGTTCAATCTACCTTCATGTAGGTCGTAAGGTTCAATCTACCTTCATGTGGTCGTAAGGTTCAATCTACCTTCATGTGGTCGTAAGGTTCAATCTACCTTCATGTAGGTCGTAAGGTTCAATCTATCTTTCTCTCTCTCTCTCTCTCTCTCTCTCTCTCTCTCTCTCTCTCTCTCTCTCTCTCTCTCTCTCTCTCTCTCTCTATATATATATATATATATATATATATATATATATATATATATATATATATAAATTTAAATATATAACCATGAACCATGTTATATACGCCCGTGATGCCCACTAATTACTAAACGTACCGCACATCAAAAGCCATTTTAATCACTGTAGGACCATTTATATCATAAGTGGGGCATGTAATTTGCTAATGATATGCAAATTTCACCGGAATCGGCCAAAGTAATTAGATAATTATGTTTGTTATTTGATGTCCTGTAGCCTATTTTAATGCACTCGAATTACAAGTGAATAATTTCGTTATAAAGTGAGTTTTATTTCAATCTTCTTATTATTTTTATTTTCCCTGTGCCATGAGAGTTATGAATATTTGTTTATATATTTGTTTATTTAGTTATTTATTTGTTTGAATAGTTTTTTCATTTCTCCCCCCTCCCCCCCAAAAAAAAAAAAATATATATATATATGATAAATGATTAAATGAATCAATACACTTAATAAAAAGATTAACATGCTATTAAATCATATAATAACAATAATGATTGATAGCAATATCAATGACTACGATTAATGATGATGATAATAATAATGATGTTAATATTCACAATCACAATAAGGATAACAAAAATAAAAACAATGATGCATCTTTTGATAATGCATAAATAGAATAAATAAAATAAATAAAAACATGCTTCTAGAAATATATCATATTCGCAAATATCTATTCCTATTGATGTTGATAACAACAGGAACATTATGATCGTAATCTTAGGAATAAAGTAATAAATAAATGATTAAATAAATCAATACACTTAATAAAAAGCTACCATTGAAGGTCGTAAGGTTCAGTCTACCTTCATGTATATATAAACATGAAATCTACTTATTCTACCCTAATATCTCCCTTAAAAAGCTCTAACTATTTTACTTGTAAGGATCTATAACTATCTAATCATGTACTTAAAAGAAATATTTATTTACCATTCTTTACCCATATTTTTTTTTTTTTTTTTTTTTTTTTTAGCGTAGGAAACTTATTTGTAAATTTTCAGGGAAATTATATATATTTGTTAAGGATGATTATAAAATTATTATTACTTCATTTGAGGATGATTATAGCAATAGATATAATGATGAGGGTGAGGGTAAAAGTGATTATGATGATTATGATAACAGTAATTATGATGATTATAATAGCAATCAATATTAATGATATAAATGATAATGATACTAACAACAACAGTAATTATAACAATAATGATAATTATCATTATGATATTATGATAATGATGATGATAATGATGATGAATATAGTAATACTGATACAATTACTTCTAATAATGAGGATGATAATAAGAATGAAAATAAGAATAAAAGAAATGACGATGATAATAGTGATAATGACAACAATAGTGAAAAATAAAAATAGTGAAATAGTAATGGTGATGGAAGTTATTATAATGATGATAAAAACAATAATTATAATAATAACCATCATTATAGTATCAGTAATAGTATTAGTAATAGTAGGTAATGATTATAATAATAATTACTTAATGATGGTAATAATAATACTGAAATGATAATAAGATAATAAAAATAAAAATATTGATAGTAATGATAATGATGATAATAAAACTACTAGTATTAAAAATAATAGTGATGATGATAACAATAATGAGAATAATAGTAATAACAGTAATGTTAATAATAATGATATTAAGAGTAACAATGATAATGATAATAAAGATAATGAAATTAATGATAATAGTAATAATACGAATAATAAAAAAATGATAATCATAAATAATCATAATAATAAGGTTGATAAAATGCAAATAACAACAACAATGATAATAATAGGAATAATGATTACAAGAATGATAACGTGATAATAACAGTAATGATAATAGCAATAATAATGATAATGATAATGATAATAATAATAATGATAATAATGATGATGATGATAATAACAACAATAATAATAATAATAATAATAATAATAATAATAATAATAATAATAATAATAATAATAATAATAATAATAATAATAATAATAATAATAATATCAACAATAATGATACTACTAATACTAATAGTAATAGTTATAATGATAATTATAATAATAATAACAAAAATAATGATAATGATAATAATAATAATAATGATGATGATAACAATGATAATAATAGTAATAATAATGATGATAATAAAAAGACAATAGTAATAATAATAATAATAATGATGATGATAATAATAATAATAATAATAATAATAATAATAATAATAATAATAATGATAATAATAATAATAATAATAATAATAATAATAATAATAATAATAATTATAATAATAATAATAACAATAATAATAATGATAGTAATGATAATGGTAATGAAGAAAATAATGATGATAGTAATGATAATGATATCAATAACGATAATATGACAGTAATGGTGATAACAATGATAACATTAATGATGATGATGATAACAGAAATGCAATGAAATGAACAGTAAGAGGAAATCCTCTAATGATCATATCCTCTAATTAATATTTCAATGAGAATTTGGAAGCATCATTTGCACATTTAATACGACGGAATTAAGATAATTATGTCTAAAATAAATCATAGTCAGCAACGATAACATTAAATTTAAGAATCAAGAGGATTTTGGATATAAAGTTAGTCTGACGCTGTCAATTTTTTGTAAAGCGATGACTAATAAATCTAAAATGATGTTGATTTAATTCAATTAAGCCTCAAGACAAAGACAAGACAAAACAACAAGAAGAAAATATTGTAATTGTTTACCACAATTTGCTTCGTCGCCATTTTCTTTGGAGCGGCAGAAAATATCTTTAAAGGGTAGACTATACTATATTTCCTCTGGTTCCTCATTCACCACAATTCCTTTCCTTGTTTACTGTTAGATGAGTTACTTAAAAAGAATAACGTTTCTAGATGATGTTAGCATAAAGTAAGGGTGAATTGAATAACGTTTCTAGATAATATTAGCGTGAATTACATAATTTAAAGAAGAAAAGGCAATCTATCCACGAGGAATAGAGTCAACGAACGTACTGACATACTGAAATAATGAGAGGTTTTTAAAGCTTGGATAATTCATAACAAACAATCTAAGTTGCCAGCAATTTCTAGCGGGATTCTAGGCTGTATAATATGTATAGAGCTCCAGTATTAACAGTAGCAATATTCAGCCTTGTAGCCAGAGTCAGAGAAGTGAATATTGATAGGTGAAGCTAAAGCCAGTAAGTTTATGAAAAAGGCATTATAAGTTGTGTTGTAAGCCCCAGGCAGACATTTATATAGTTTCAGATATATCTTGTCAAGGCTACTCTACGTGATAGACAGATATTCAATAAATGGATTTGATTAATTAATTAAATGAGAGCCTCTTTGCAGTTTCCTATTATAGGTTGTCATTGAAACAAAATAAAGTTTTTATTTTATTTTATTTCATATGTATCATATTACCAATACACATGGAGAATATATCTGTGTTGTTCCTTTCGACCAATACATCAGAACACATTATTCCACCACTATCCATCACCAATGAACACTGTAATTCCTTTCACACACAATGTACAATATATGCTATACTCTGGTCTTAAAGTCTAACCATTTGTGGTGACGTGCATCGGCACTGTCGTTTAACGATGATATATGATGTAGACTCTTAGAGCCATTATGAGGTATGTCACCACCAAGTCATCAGTAGGAATTCTTTGACCAAGTCACCAGTAGGAATTCTTTGACCAAGTCACCAGTAGGAATTCTTTGACCAAGTCACCAGTAGGAATTCTTTGACCAAGTCATCAGTAGGAATTCTTTAACCAAGTCATCGCCAGGTACGGTACTACAGGTCTTCGTAAGATTATTTATATCAGTGGTTACTCTTCGCTTATTGTTTTCAGGTCAAGTGTAAGTCATCATTCGTAAAGTCGGTATTCAGTGTCTTCTTTTGGGATTCTCAGGAACCTTCTTGAAGTGAGATCTTCGAGATATTTTGATAACAGTTACCTACTTTCCCGATGTTTTCGTCGATGCTATGCGAAGACTAACAAGGGAAGTGTCTTCTTTAGGTATACTGTTATGCTAAGTCATCATCGGGTATTCATAGCTTCCATCAGCAGCAAAATATATGCTAAAGCTGGTGTCAAGCGCCAGACAGAGTTTTGGTATTCCTTCATCTACAAAAGGGGTTATAATTTCTACCTAAATATAATACATATTCTACGCTGGTTTATTTGAGTTGGAAGAGTACAGATCTCTACATACATGTCCATATTTTTTTTATATATATATACGTTTGATTTTATCTGTTTATGAAGTTTCAAGACTTCATATTCTAGCGAGACAAGAATAAAAATAAATAAACATTGATTCAGCACAAATAATCGGGCTTACAAGTACAAGAAGGCACATCAACACATAGACTCCTCAATGACAGATAACAGTGGGCAGAAATGTAAAGGAAAATTTACAGATGGAAGATTGCGAAATTAGACTCATGTTTCTCTGTTAACTTGAGGAGTATCAATAAAAAAAAATGCAATATAGCCACAAGTGCGCGGTCCCACATACCAAACGCAATCATGCACAAGCAGCAGTGTTATTCATGCACAGACACATTCGCGCTATCGACAGATTTTTTCACCAAATATCCACATAGGAAACGCAGGGAGATG
>BOPN01001349.1:300000-308364 GCA_017312705.2 Penaeus japonicus
ATCCCTCTCACCCTCCTCACTCTCTCCCCCCCTCACTCCCCCCCCCTCTCTCATTCCCTCCCCCTCCCCTCTCACTATCCCTCTCACTCTCCCCTCCTCTCTCTCTAACCCCCTCCTCTCTCACTATCCCTCTCACCATCCCCGAGGGGACGCGAGGAGGCGAATCATCCCATCAGCCGTATCAACACAGCTCCTTTAACGACTGAGACGTTTAGCGTACTGCTCTCCCGCCGGAAGCTATTGTGTCTGTGACCGAGGCTGGGCTTGAGTTAGGGGCAAGGGTGGGTAGGGGGTGGAGGAGGGGGTTAAAGGGGGTGGGGGTGGGGGTTAAAGTGGAGTGTGAGGAGAGATGAGAATGAAGTAACAGGGGTTAAAGGGGAGGGTGAGTGTGGGGTTAAAGGGAGGGTGAGGGGTGAGGAGGTGGGATTGTGGGTGTTAAATGGGGAAGGGGACAGGAGAGGGGAGGGGGAACATGAGGTGGATGGAGGAGGGAAGGGAGGACAGCAGGTGGATGAGGGAGGGGAGGGAGGACAGGAAGTGGAGGTTAAAGAGGGGAGGGGGGACAGGAGGTGGATGAGAGAGGGGAGGGAGGACAGGAGGTGGATGAGGGAGGGGAGGGGGGACAGGAGGTGGATGAGGGAGGGAGGGGACAGGAGGTGGTGAAGGAGGGAGGACAGGGGTGGATGAGGAGGGCAGGTGGATGGAGGAGGGAGGGGAGGACAGGAGGTGGATGAGGGAGGAGGAACAGGAGGTGGATGAGAGAGGGGAGGCTGGACAGGAGGTGGATGAGGGAGGGGAGGGGGGACAGGAGGTGGATGAGGGAGGGGAGGGAGGACAGGAGGTGGAGGTTAAAGGGGGAGGGGGAACAGGAGGTGGATGAAAGAGAGGAGGGGGGACAGGAGGTGGATGAGAGAGGGGAGGGAGCAGGAGGTGGATGAGGGAAGGGAGAGGACGAGGTGGATGAGGAGGAGAGGGATTTTAGGAAGGTAGATGAGGAGGAGAAGAAGATTAGGAGGTGGATGAGGGAGGGGACAGGAGGTGGATGAGGGATGGGAGGAGGGGTAGGTGGTAGTCTCCAGCGAGTTATGCAATTTAGGTAAACTGTGTCTAATGTTGGGACGTTGGTGTGGAGTCTCGTGAGGCGAGGGACGGGAGAGCAGAGGGAAGAGAAAGAGAGAAAGAGAAAGAGAGAGAGGAGAGAGAGAGGAGAGAGAGAGAGCAAGAGCAATGGGAAGAGGTCGAGAGGAGAGATATAGAGATGGATAGAGATACATTATATATATATATATGTATATATATATATATATATATATATATATATATATATATATATAAAGATAGATAGATAGATAAATAAATAGAGAGAGAGAGAGAGAGAGAATTTCAATATGCACAATGGAGCAGGAATTGCAGAAAATGCAGGTGAGTAACTTTGCTGGAATTAGCATTCTGTTATCCGATCTCTTACACAATAGATTACAAGAACATTTGCATGTATCGTTCTGCTTTTCCTCTTCGATGTAACATCATTTCATCAAATACTATCATTCACCTTCATATACATGTGGATAAATTAATAGATTGATAAATTGATAAATATGCGCACACACACACCTTTAATGTATATATATATATATATATATATATATATATATATATATATATATATATACATATATATATATATATATGTATATATATATATATATATATATATATATATACATATATATATATGTATATATATATATATATATATATATATATATTTATATATATACATATATATTTATATATATGTATATATAAAGAAAAACACACGCAATTTTCTATCTAACGATGTATCTCTCGCAACACTATTAGCCAACTTCAATGAATCCAGGAATAAAATTCGGGCTCCCATTGTGGAAATATTGCGCAGGGGGGCCATTGCATATTCAGGCCAAATTTAATCATGCAAACCCCGCCGTTGCAATGTTTGTGCATGAAATATGAAAGACCGAAAGACCTCTTTAAAGATGACCTTTCCCCGAGGAATTTCACACTGCGATGGCGAGACGGGGGGGGGGGGGGGGAGGTTGGCCCGTTGATTACACCTGTTGACTTAATATGATTTTGCTTTCCTGACTAAGGTGAGCTTAGAGTATGATCTCTCAATGGAATTTGGCTTTGCAATGGATGCTATGATTTGTGGTCCATTCCTCCGGTTCATTTTGTTAAAATTTCTGAAACAGTAATAGGTTTACTACAGTAATCCTTTCTATAAGGGTTGTGGCTTCAGCACACTTAGAAACATGTGATGATAAATTACAAACCTAATTCAAATGTTTATTTTGTTTCTCCAAGAATAGAACAGGTGTTACTAACAATCACAATAATACTTTTCCCGAGGACTTTTTTCGTGGTGTCTCCAAAAACTGTCGTCTTTTGAGCGCCTTCCGTCACATTACGGAAAAGAACCACCAAGCCAGTCATGCGCCCGGGCGCAGGTAAACAAAAAAAGAAGGGACTCCACCGATTCACCTTTTTTGCGATTTTTACTAATCTCAAGGTAAAGATTGACGAATATATATATATATGTACATATATATATATATATATATATATATATATATATATATATATATATATATATATATTTTTTTTTTTTTTTTTTTTTTTTTTTTTTTTTTTTTTTTTTTCATGCTAGTTCAAAGTCGCGTAACAAAGGCACTTGGATGGCAATAATTCCATAACAATAATGTATTTTTGTATGTATATAAAAAGTAATGTGTATAGATTTTGGTTTAAAAAAAATCCTTTTCGTTTGACTAAAATCACCTGTGTCAGTTTTTGCCTATTCTTCATTCGTGTTGTCTTTAAAATTAATTGATATCAAGTAATTATTTGGATTCTTATGATGAATAGTGTATCTATTTCTAGTTTGATAATTCTCATTCATGAATAACCGTATTTTATATTTTCCACATTCTTGTTTCCACATCTGTTGAATGAATAATACTCAAACTGCAACGTGTGATTAATTTCAATTGGACGAATATAATAGAAATGGTGATTTGAAGAATAAGGTGATTAAAAGAATCATTTATGCTACCTGTACCTTTTGTTATAAGTGATTAAAAAATCATTAATAATAATGTGATGAATAAGATTGATGGATTCATAAATAATTAATATTTGCTGTGAGACCAGCTTTTTGCCACTTTATTAGTCAGTCAAGTTGGATATATTATAAATTTTGTATTAAGAGAAGATTAAACTTAGAACTTTATGTTTCAAAATAATTTATGAGGAAGTTGATTAATATACAATATAATTGTACACATACACACACACACACACACATACACACACACACACACACACACACACACACATATATATATATATATATATATATATATATATATATATATATATATATATATATACATACACACACATACACACACACACACACATATATATATATATATATATATATATATATATATATATATATAAAAATACATACACACACACACACACACACATATATATATATATATATATATATATATATATATATATATATATATATATATAGAAAGAGAGAGAGAGAGAGAGGGAAAGGAAGAGAGAGAGAAAGAAAAAGAAAGAGATACCGACAGACAAAAAGACTTTTTGCTGAAAACTTTTAATAAGGAAATTTACCAAAACATTAAATAACAAAGGGCTTAGTACCCCCCCTTGTGGGATGCCGAGCGACATAACCCTCTGTTCTCCCTTGTAGCCCTGAAACACTACGGCTGACTGCCTATTCTGGAAATATCCATTAATCCACCCTAGTATATGTCCGCCGAATCCTATCAGGGCTAGTTCATGTAGAGCTATTTCCCTATTAGCTTCAGACTTAAATCCAGGAAGATAGTGGAGTCATTACCTCCAAGAATTGACAGAAATGTTATATGATTTTAAATGATAGCCAATTTAGAACTACTCTTTTAAAAGTTTTACAAAGACTGCTAGTTAAGGAGATCGGTCTATATTCTTGGATTATTTGTCTTTGGTATTGGGATTATGATAGTCTGTGTCCAGGATATTGGTTACATTTATGAGCAGTCTAATGACGTCATACATAATGCTATCCTCTCCAGGAGCTGTTGAAATTCCTTTGGCGAGGGTCAATGTGACCACTCATGAAATTGACAGATAAAAAAAAAAAAAAAAAAAAAATATATATATATATATATATATATATAATATATATATATATATATATATATATATATATATATATATATATATATGTATAAATATCAAATAGTTTTACAAAATGAAGTATAAATCTGACCTTACATGACCGAGACTCGATCCCGGGTCATCAGAGTGACAATCCCGGCTTCTAACCCAATAGACCACGCCACCCACTAAAAGAATTGTCTAACCAGATGCTTTACAACCATCATGGAAATTACCTATATACTCTTACAATTTCCAGGATGTTTGTTAGGCATCTGGTTAGACTCTTTAATTGGGGTTGCGTGACACCATCTACCACCCAGGGGCCGGATTCACTAACGCACTTACCATGATAAATACGCTGGTAACTACAATTATGATGGTAAACAGACCGCATCGGTATTCATGAACAACTTATCATGATAGAATACAATGCTAAATATACCAGTGGTTGTAGCACTGGTATGTCCACAGGCAACTACAGCGACGACTCTCTCATCTCGCTTTATCTCAGCAAAAAATCAACATTTAAGGCAACACTTTAGTTTTGATGTACACCTATTATGATCAGAATGATGGCAACTGTTCATTTTCATATAAACATGACAAAAATAAATAAAATTCACAGGAAATAAGCGAGAATAATGTTCGTGCAGCCTCGTCATAGGCCTACAATAACTGAAAATAATACATGGAATTGATAATTTGACAAATTCAAACATTTCATTTTAATTGCTTAGTTGAAAAACAGTAAACATATAAATATATAAATTATTTTTGTGTTTGCATTAATTTACATACAATTATTCATAATCTTATTCATTTGAAGGGTTTAATTGGCATTTCTTTTTGGAAAACGTTGATACAAATAACACCACCATTGCATGGAGCCATTGCTTCTTTTCTTTTGACTGCAATTTATAAATCAGAAAAAAAAAAGTTTTTGAAAACCGTTACATTATATATGACCCATAAGATCATGCAATAGAATATGCTTTCAAGGAAATTAATTTATATAGAAATCTTTATCATTTCTTTCTTGAAACAAGAATATCTCGCAGCTGGATCAGGCTTTGTTTACATGTCACGGGATTGGTCAAAGGAGCCTAAAGAATCATGTAAGGCGCTCGCTGATTGGCGGAATTGATTTGCCGGAGTTACCATCAAATTACGGTGATAAAGTCGATTTACCCTTACCAGGCGACTTATCATCGCTTGATAAATCCCACTTTGCCATGACTGGTAAACGCACTGGTAATTGACCGCTGGCAAATGCCTTACCATCGTATGTTAATGAATCCAGTCCCGGGATTGTAACTCTGACGACCAGGGATCGAGTCTCGGTCAGTGAGGTAAGATTTGTATTTCTGAGCTTACATATTACTGAACAAATATTTGAATCGGAATATCATCTGCTTCGCCATCACTGGAAACCCTGTCCTATACCTGTCCCTCCCTCCCAGTCTCATAAACTCATACATGTGTCATGCCTTTTTGCCTGTTGCGACGTGCCACATAATTAGGAAAATATCTCAAACTGATTTCTACAAACTTATAACATAAATTAGTACCAGAAATTCAGTAATTTTCCTGAAAGTCGTACCAAATGTACTTGGCACACCCAAAAAATACCAAATCTGGTACGTTTCAGATTTGGCAACCCTGCGGTGAAAAATTGGAGAACCACCTCGAGCTGGAATACGTGTACCATATATGACCCGACACGACGGATTGATCGGAGCGAAGCAGTTGCAAGCAGAAACTGACCCTTCAACCAGGCAAACATGTACCATACCTAAGCGAAAGCAAAATACGGTTTCCAAACCACTTTTCTTGATAGGATTATTATTATTTTTTTATAATTAAGTTACTATAGGTAGTGTATCTTCAGGAAAAAAGTATCAACAAAACTATAACTCCTTATGAAACTTCCCGAGATTAGAGAGATTTTATCTGAAAAAGCCAAGATTCCAAGACTAGGTATAAAAAGCCAAGACGGAAAAAAGCCAGAGTAGTCACCCTGGTGAAGGCAGCATCAAGCTCGGTAGACGAATCATCACAATCTTTGAGTTAATCAACTCCCTTCTGTCTGTATAAAATTCAGGTAGGAGAGCAGCTAATTCACTGTTCGGTGATATGGGTATCTTAATGGATTTGTGGATGAGCTCCTTTGCTTTTTCTAGAAGATTTGGACGTGCGATCTGAGATGTCATTTTACCTTTTATTTGATTAATACCTTCCCATGCTTTTCCTATTGGTGATGAGATATTTATTGAATTGACAAACTTCTCCCACTTTTCCTGTTGCAATAATGCAATTCTGTCTCGGACTGCTTGAAGAGCTTCCTGAAGCAATTCCAGCAAAGGAGCTGTTCTGTTTTTTCCGTATGTCTTACCAATCTTTCAGTCGAGGAGTTTGTTTCAAAGTTGATAATAAAGAATCTTGGTTATTATTATATGGTTTCGGAGGAAGGACGCGAGTTTTCCTTGTAACCTGGGTTACAGTATCTTCATACTCATGTATCTTGGAAACTAAATCATCTTTAAAGCTGCATGGGCAAACTGGATAATAATTCGTGTACCAATCATCAATATACTGTACTAAACAAAATCAGGTATTTTGTCAACTGATTTTTATCCTCTTCTTAAATTCGTCTGTGAGCTGTACATTACTGGGAACTTTTATCTCCGACCATAGAACAAAATGGTATGACATTAGGTCGTCAGTAATCCTAAATATATACCCGGGTCATGCCAATGAAAGCCAATGTAATGGACAAGAAGTCCTCCACATATATGGGTCGGTACATCATTACCTATCAGCTGTACAAAGTGATGAATACTTAATAGTCTTAACAGCCGTATTCTTGGACGTTTTCTGCGTGCCGTGGCCATGTCATGTTCATGTTGTGTCCATGTCGTATTCATGTCACGAATGCGGTAATCTAGGACGCAAAAGCGTGGTACGTTTGTGTCACCTGCTTCAGGTTTACCAACCGTTCCAAAGTTAACATATATATATATATATATATATATATATATATATATATATATATATATATATATATATATATGAGCTGTCATAAGCTGGGGATAACGAGTCCTTGCTGTAATCCGAATTCGGAGGGGCTGCCTGTTCTTCATGTCGTTTTGAGTCTAATTGCAACGAGGATGCACAGTTGCGTTTGTGAACAATTTATAGATTGCTAACAAGAAACTATATATATATATATATATATATATATATATATATATATATATATATATATATATATATATATAGGTCGGTCTGTAAAGCTTTTCTATCCTCTTTATTCTGTATTAAGAATATCAGTGAGTTCTGTTGATGGGGTAATAGTAATAATAATAAAAATAATTTACGCAAGTGGTTGTTGATTTGGTCAATGCAAAGATCTTCCTCGAGAACTGAGTATCCGTTTTGGGTGTTATGGTTAAATTATGTTATATTTATCTTCAAGATCGCTTAGTAAGGAAACAACTTTCATATCAGCTTCTTCCATCTTTGGAGGTGTAATTAAATTTCACTTCTAACCATTCAGTGTTTACTTTACTAATAATATTTATTACCAGACGGTGATTTCCATGTTAACTTATTGTAGATTACATATTCGGAAAATATATCCATGATAACGAGGGATCGACTTTCAGCGAATTCTGTTAGCATGTCCTCTCTCATTATTTATTTCTGTTAGCATGTCCTCTCTTATTTCTTAATTCTGTTAGCATGTCCTCTCTCATTTCTTAATTCTGTTAGCATGTCCTCTCTCATTTCTTAATTCTGTTAGCATGTCCTTTCTCATTTCTTAATTCTGTTAGCATGTCCTCTCTCATTTCTTAATTCTGTTAGCATGTCCTCTCTTATTTCTCAATTCTGTTAGCATGTCCTCTCTCATTTCTTAATTCTGTTAGCATGTCCTCTCTCATTTCTTAATTCTGTTAGCATGTCCTTTCTCATTTCTTAATTCTGTTAGCATGTCCTCTCTCATTTCTTAATTCTGTTAGCATGTCCTCTCTTATTTCTCAATTCTGTTAGCATGTCCTCTCTCATTTCTTAATTCTGTTAGCATGTCCTCTCTCATTTCTTAATTCTGTTAGCATGTCCTTTCTCATTTCTTAATTCTGT
>BOPN01001350.1:5000-10000 GCA_017312705.2 Penaeus japonicus
GATGCCCATAAGCAACGCTTTGTTGGGAATTGAGATAAAATCTCTTATCATCAAAGTTACTCAAACCTCTCTTAATATTTTGTATAGTATACATTATCTTTTTTTTTTTTTATCAAGGATAGAATGTTGGTTAAACTTATGATCCTTGGAATGAAAAAGCACACCCTTAAACATCTCATGCGTAAGTCTCTTTTTTCAGCTCTCGGAACACCTTTCACACCAATATCGCATTTGTTATCATCGAGTAAAATAAAATACATTTTTGGTCGTAGGCAAACAACCTCCTTTATAAGTTTAGTTGACCGACAGTAGCCCTGTTACAAAGAGAACAAATGTGTCTATTATGTCTTTTAAAGAAAAGTAACTAATACCACCATTTTTTTTAAAATGGTATACAATGCATTTACGGGAAATAATTGAAAGACTTACCCCTTTTTAATATAAGTCTTTATCTCCACCAAACATATATTCTTCATGGTATAACGAAAGCCCCTATTTCCTTTTAAAACACATTTCAATCTCGCTTGGCTCAATTATATCCAATGTTACGGGGAGAAAAAAACACCAGTATTTCAGTAACAAACGCGTTTTTATTTCTATGAGATGGGTAAAAAGATACTTTATCTCTTTAATCATAACTTAACGTGCCTGTCTCCTTCAAATTGATTTGTTTGAGAACAATCTTTAACAAATTCAATTTGTAGGCTCATGCATACCTTCAGCTTAATTACCACACGGCCACACGGAAATCGTGTAGGCTCGTAAGTATTTACAAACATTTGATTATTTTCACGGCTTCTCTGTCCTCGTTACATTCTTTGTGATGCATATCTTCAGATGAAAAAGCTTTTATCATACGCAAAATATGACTTTCAGCCAATGATTGTATTTGATCCCATGAATACCACACTATTTCGGTCGCTATTTTATCATTTTCAGCTCCAGCAGTCATGCAAATGATGAAAGTGATTTTTCCCCGGAGGTCTTCATGAGGATGTAACCGCCGAGGTCAAACTTTGTTTTCATAGCATGCCGTATTACCGTTTATATCGAGTCGATAGAGAAGGATTAATCGTTTTTTGGAATAAAGTAAGTAAATTATCTACCTTTCGACCAGTAGTTCTCAACCCCTCTTCTGTCACTTAATCCAACGGGTAGATGTTCCGCTACACCCCCCCCTCCTCATTTTAAAACTGGCTCAACCAAATGAAATCTGTACCGATATGTTGTCGGGCAAAATCCATTGCAACCGCTCTACCATGTGAATTTTATCCTTAGGGTAAATTTACCCACAGTTGAGGATGACTACTTCAAGTGAGCTTGTCTTTTGTCACAGATTATATACACTGTAACAAAAAACAAAAAAACAAAAACACGGCAAATACATCATGACATGTTACCACAAACCGTTTGCTTAAATAAAAGTTTTCAAAGTGGGCCCTGTTTCAAAATGGACAAAAAGGGGCAGCCCTTTTAATTGATACAATTAAAAGGGAAAAGCTCGATGCTTTTATTCAGTTTATAATGCTTTAACATTCATATTTTAATCTACAGTGGTAAATTTACCCCTACTTGAGAATAAGTATTGTAAGCGAATTATTCTTTTGCACATCAAATTTTATAACTAAAAAAAAAAAAAAAAAAAAAAAAAAAAAAAAAAAAAAAAAAAAAAAAAAAAAAAAAAAAACGCAAATACATCGTAGTATATTATCACAAAAACATTTTTGCGTCTGTATATATATGTATATATGCCGGTCGCAATCTTGGAGAAATGTGCATCATCCTGTGGTCCGGAACGGTTTTACGTGTTCCCTGTGACTTAAGGATATTTAAAGCTCCGACATAGCCTGTTCGAAGTACTAGTGTGAAAAATAAAGTGTTAATTCTACATAGAAAATCGTTTCCATCCCTTCCCCAAACCAGTGATATAGCTTCAGTTCGTAATTTGTGTCATATGTGGGATAATCATCTACTGCAGGAGCGGTAGAACCGTTGGAACCGGTGGGCAGTAAACTGACAAGGGGATAATGGAGTTGGGAAGTAAGATGAAGCCGATGACACTGGCAGACCTCGTGGCCCTCATAAAGGAGAGGGCACAGAAACAAGAAATTATGAAAGAGGAAATGATGCAGAAACAAGAAGTGAAGGTAAGGTAAAGCAAGTAGAAATGGCTCAAAAACAATAAGTAAAGCTGAAGCAAGACGAGATAGCTTAGAAACAAGAAGAAGTAAAGCTGAAGCGAACAGAGATGGCTTAGTAATAGGAGAAAGTGAATCTGAAACAGGAGATGGCACAGACAAAGGAAGAAGTGAAGGAGGGACTGAGAAAAAAAGTGTGCTTTAATGCAAGAGTGGCAGCAGAAAACAGAGAAAGCGTCAGTGAGGCAGTTACAGTTAGTGGAAATATTCACTAAAGAATTGAGAATGGAAGTGAACAAAATACAGGAAGACATTGGCAAGATGTGGATTGAGAAAGAACCAAAAGTAAAAGAAATTAAGCTTAAAAATGAAGAAGCATTAAAAGAATTAAGACAAGAAATAGAGGGAGAAATAGAAGAAATCAGCAGAAAGTTGGTGAGGAGAGTGAGACGAATCTTACCATTTAGACCAATGAAGGACTGCGCGAGCAGACAGAGCTCGGCAGTGGCCAGTCAGGCTCTATAGCAACCCCACCCGTATAGCCCTGGGGAAACAAACGCAAAATATCAAGGAGGAAGCCACAGGACTTCGACGGGTGTGTATCCCTAGAAGCTTACATCGCTCAATTTGAGGTATTAACCGAGGCCCAGGGATGGGATACACATGAAAAAGCTATCGAGTCGGTGCCGAGCTTAAAGGACAGGGCCATGGAGATCCTGGGATACCTGTCGACGAAGCAGTTGAGCTTCTTTGAAGTGGTGAAATATGCATTGGAGAAGAGGTTTGGCCACCAACACCAGGCTGAGGCTTACAGGGCCTGATTTAGAACCAGGGCTAGGGCCCGGGAAGTGCCATTGCTATTGCAAGACCGTCCTGCTACGGGATCAGTTTATAGATGCCCTGTTTAACAAATATATGTGAAACAGATCCACTCTACTAACCTGCAGGAGGCCCTAGCTTATGCCCTGAAATATGAGTCGTTCTGCATTAGTAGCAGGGGCCCATTAAACACCCCAAAGAAGATACATTAGGTGTGGTCAGCAGGGACATTAGAAACGAATACACCAAGACGAGGACAAAGTATGTGGATAGGGCTTCATTCAACCAGGACCGATTGTGTTATTAGGAGTGTAGAGGGAAACGACCAGGGGGTGGGAGATGGTCCACTTCACCAGCCAACACCACCCAGGCCCCACTCAAATTAATAATCAGGTGCGACATTGGAAGTTATACAGATGGGAGGCATGGTGAATGGTTAACCCTATCCCTTGACTTTAGACACCAGGGCGGAACAAACATTTGGGATGTGTGGGCTCACAGGGCATTGTTAGCAGTTATGGGGCCCTAAGGAAATGCGTATAGCGTTGCTGATGCAGAATGCACACTGCCAGTTTATTTGGCAGGTATGGATGACCCCTATTTCAAGGGACTCAATTTCATGGTCCACAAGTTAACATCGATATAGGGAAGAAGATTCTGTGGATGGGGAATGTCGAGGTGCCCCTTGTATGTAATCTAGTAACAACAAAGCAATGCTGTGCCAAGTAAGTGAAGGAGAGCGTGACAGATCACCTGTTTTGTGTACTAAAGAGAAGTGGACAAGGATCGTTGCAATGACTAGTTAGGAATTGGCAAAGTTGCTGTGGGATAATGCAGATGTGTTCTCGACAGGGGAAATTGATGTTGGGAGGACCAATCTAGTGCAAGATCAAATAAATATGGGAACCAGCAAGCCTATTAAGCACACACCGAGGCGATTCTCTTCTGTGCAGCGAAAGATGGAAGAGGCTGTGGCAGAGATGAAGAAGCAAGAACTGGTGGAGAAATTGAACAGGACATGGTCGTCAGGAGTCGTTCAAGTAAGGAAGAAGAATGGTTCCCTCAGGTTCTGTATAAGTTTACAGGCAGTCAGTGCTATCACCTTCAGAGATACCTACCGATCTTGTGTTGGAGGCACACCGGTTCTCCACCCTGGATCTGAAAAGCAATCAATACCAGGTAGAAATGGCAGAGAAGGATAGGGAGCAGACAGCGTTCTCATTTGGCCAGGAACTGTGGCAATTTAAAATCATGCCTCACGGCCTATGTAATGCCCCAACGACTTTCAAACACCTCACAGAGAGGGTGCTAGATGATCTGCAGTGTATACCTCAACGGTGTAATACTGTATGGGCCTATAATTCGACAAAGAATTTGAGGAGGAACTGGAACGACTGGAGGTTATTTTCCATCAGTTGAGGCAAGCTGGACTGAAACTTAGCACCAAGAAGTGTCTGTTGTTCTAACAGGAGGTGCCGTTCCTTAGACATATGGTGAGTAGTCAGGGAGAAAGAACAGACCCAGTGAAAGTGGCAGCAGTACAGGAATAGGCAGAGCCAAAGAAGCTGGCTGAGTTATGCAGTTTCCTTGGATTTTGTACTTGCTGCTTTGTGAAAGACTTTGCACACATTGCTCACCATTACATCGGCTTAGTAAGAAAGACATGCAATTTTAGTGAGATACTGACTGCCAAGTTGCATTTGATCAGTTACAAGAGGCCCTGGTTCATGTATTGGTGGTGGAGTATCCCTACTCAAACAAGCCCTATCTCCTTGATTGTGATGCCAGTGCAGATGGATTGGGATCTATTTTATCTCAGGAAAATGGAAGGCAAGAACGTGTGGTGGCCTACTACAGGGTGAGTCGATTGGAAAGGAACTATTGTGTAGTCCAGAGGGAACTGCTAGCAATTGTGAAGGTGCTTGACTACTTCCACCCCTACCTTTATGGTGCCTGATTGCCAGTCTGTACTGATCACGCAGCCCTTCCTGGCTGAAGACATTGAAAAAAAAAAAAAAAAAAAAAAAAAAAAAAAAAAAACGG
>BOPN01001350.1:15000-57500 GCA_017312705.2 Penaeus japonicus
TTTTACAAAATGAGTTACCCACAATTTTGACTAATCTTACTTTTCGAACTATCTAAGTATCAGGAAAGTATATAAAATAAGCTGGACTTTGATCGTAGTAGCCCACAAATACTCCCTGTTTACTCCTTGGATCTAGTTTCTTCCTCTCTTGTTCATATGCAAAACATCTTGTTCCAAAGACATTAATTTTGCTAATGCTTGGTCGTTTTCCAAAGAGCATTTCTACTGGGGTCTTCTGAGTCCTGGGGTTATAGCACCTATTCCTGATGTAACAGACAGTTTTTACATCATAACTCCACATATCTTTTTTGATTCAATCAGTGAACAAAAAAACATGAAAAATATTGACCTATGTGATCACTCAACTATGCCATTTATATGTGGTGAATTGGGTGCAGAGAACTCGTTTAATCTTATTCCCTGTGAGGAGTGTTCTGAACTCACTGCTTGTAAACTCTGTTTCGTGGTCACATCTTAGGCGTTTGATATTCCCATATGGTGCTGTTTCTGCAAGATATCTTTTCATAGCTGTCACTGTATCACTCTTACTTTTAATTAGGTAAATTCTAAGAGCTCCGGAGTAATCATCAATAAAGGAGATGCTGTACCTGTAACCTTCTTGTGCTGGTGGGTTTACAGGACCAACTACATCACAGTGGACTAAATCTAATGGCTGTTGGCCTTTTTGTCAGGCTCTCTAATCCTAAACTGTGTCATCTTACCAAGTGTACATGTGGTGCAGTTGAACTTATTTTTCCTAATTATATGCATCCGTCAACAGTTGCTTCAAATTTTTGTACATCAGCCACATTGCAATGCCCTAGGATTTCATGCCACTCCTCTAGGGTGTGCTTAGCTTCCCCTACATGGACTTTCTTGACTTTATCCATCTCAGAACCAGTGTGTGGCTTACCTCTACGTAGATAGAACTTGTTTTTCTCCACAATGTCGAATATCCTGCCATCCTTGGTAGTTAGAGTACTGCCATCGGTTGAGAAAATAATCTGTGTCCACTCTTGATAGTCTTCCAACTGGCATGGTATCTTCTTTAATTCCTGGTATGAATAGTGCATCTTTTGATGGAATACTTCTTCAGTTGCCGGCTAAATGCTGGATAAAACATTTCACATCACCGACTCCTTGTACTGTTTTCTCAATATGTGCAGTGCAGCCATCTTTAAGAAGCCTTCTTCTGTTTCTAAACTGGCTACATTATGTTTTCCAATATCACACAGCTCGGCGTTGGTCTCCTCAACAATACGAATCCTTGATGAGTCTCTTACATGGAAAGAATACATCATGATTTTGTTCTTCACTTGTGTTGTTTGCTGAATTTACTGAATTAATACTCTTCTTTATATTCTTCACTCTACATTCAATGGTAATGTGAGTTTTAGACTTTCTAGTATGCTAAGGATTTTTCACTCTCTGGAACTCACCACCTTTGCTACATTTTGATGCAAAATTACCTGGTTCGCCATACTTGAAACAGTTTTTTTTCTGTTTCACTGTACTGTTGTTAAACTAAACAACTAAACAATGCTATCTCTAATTCATTGTATTGGTATGGAGGGTTACACCAGTTAGCTACATCAACATTTTTTTTTCTTTGGAATTCCATCCAGTGTTCGTACTACTATAATACCATCATATATGCTGTAACACTGTTATCATCCATCCTCTTGAACTATCTTCATAGAGCATACAATCTGTGTTGTGTTTCTCTTAGGTAGTGTTTTCGTAGCGCTGGCAATGCTTTCACTCCATCTCGCCTTGCTTCTTGCTTTATCATGCCAAGTGACGTTCTGTCAAGGCAACCCGTCAAGTAGGCATAGATTGTTTCCTTGGCCTCTTCCAAATCATAATCATCAGGGCGTTTGCAAGCATACTTAAGAAAAGCGAGATAAAGTTTCAGAAGTCGGAGAACACCAGTGAAGTTTCCTTCCCACAAATCATAATTATTTACATTGTCATCAATTAAATCTGGACCCATAACCTGTTGATATGGTGAAAGTCATCTTTTGTGCGTAAATTAATAAAGTTTGGCTAGTCAATGTACAGATAATTGATATTGGGATCAGAGAGATACAGTTACCATGCGTACAAGCGGGTATTCCGGAGACGTCTTGATAGTAGTTGTTTACATTACACTTAGTAGCTTTACCGTAAGATGGTGTATATAAAAGAAAACATGCATTTCTATGAGTAGCTAAATTAAACATGAGGTATTTTGAGTAGTCATCAATAAAGGAGATGCTGTACGTGTAACCTCCTCGTACTGGTGGGTCAAAAGGTCCACTGCATCACAGTGGACTAAATCTAATGGCTGTTGGCCTTTTTGTCAGGCTCCCTCTACTCCTAAACTGTGTCATCTTACCAAGTGCACATGTGGGACAGTTGAACATATCTTTCCTATGACGTCACGCGGCCTATTTATATATGACCCGAGGAACTACAAAATATAGTCTGTCCACACCATCAAATGATTTGTTACCCTTTTTGACCTGAAATACCGGTTACCAGAAGTAAACCAACGAGCAGAGAGAGGGTAAGTCTTGAGATCCTTACATTTCATTATCATTAGGAGCTGGGCGTGATTTCTTGATGTATATACACCATATATTAACACTAAAGCTTTGTGTTTTTTGTCTGTTTGCTTGTTTTTTTTTTGGTCGTGTATTGTCCTTTCAGGACTTGATGTGCTTCGTTTTAACTTTACTTCTTTGCCTTTTATCTATAGTTTTAGTCTGCTGTTGTCATTTTTTAGCACATTCAGTGACTTTTATGCTGCCAGGTTTTAGCATTTTTTTTTTATTAATCAGGCCTTATGCCAGAGGCTCATTTTTGACCCCTCTTTCTTTTTAGTTAGTTTGTAATGTAAGCCCCTAGCTTAGCACTTCACTTTAAAGCTGCTTGTATTTATTAATTGCCGTTTAACGTAATTTTAGGATTTCTTTAGTTCTCGTTTATCATTTTACTTGTTTTATGTATCAGTATTTTCAAAGATTTTAGTTAATATTTTATTTAATAGAAAATTAAAGAATCACACACTAGAACTTGCCCACCGTTTTTATTCAGATTCCCTCTATTCATGCTACCTCATCTCTGGGGTATCTGATTTCAGGGACCTATTAAGTTCATACTTGTATCCCATTTTGCCAACATCAGGGAAGAGGTTGGTAGTGCTGGCCCCTGGCTTGCAGTTGATACAAACTATGACCAACAGTGACCGAATTTCAGCTAAACCTTCTGTTTAACCTAATATACAATATCTCATGATATGTAAACACTGTAAAGTTGGTGCCATATATACATGAGGTAATTCTACAAAGCTCAGCACTAAGCTTTGATGGAAGAAATTAGATGAATTGTTATTGAGTGAAACACTTATAAGGAACACTGCTTCCAACCACCCATAATGAAGTTACTTGGAATGTATACTACGATAAGGAAATTCTGCATCAACTTTCCTTTATCTTGATACATTTGGGAATTTGACTTTATTACACGTACTATTGAAACAAACACACCTCTACTGTATAACTGTATTATACAATACACATGTTATTTGGAATAGATATTTTATTGAGTTTCACAATAGTTTGCACATTTTTTTTTTTTATTATTTTGTACTTTTACTATGTTTCTGTCGTGTTTTTATTTCCTCCTGGCATGTGTTTGTCTGTTTTTAGTTCGCTTGTGTTTTTGTTTCAGTTTGCCTTACCAGACATTTTCTATGTTTGCTTTTGTTTTACCGAATCTGTTTTTGATTTTATCTCGTATTTTAATTGGTCATTTTATTGATTTTTAAATCGCTGTTTTACAGGGTATTTTGTTTTTCTTATCAGTTGTTTTATATATGATTTGGCAAATGTATTTTATTTGTTCATTATTATATTTTAAATCTCTTTTCTGATTTTACCCTTTTGTATTTTACGACAACCTTCCCCAAATATGTTTTACTGCAATTAGATTTTATTTTGTATTTATTATTTTACATGACCTGTGACGTCACGAAGTTTATAAATATGACCCGAGTTACACCAAATACAGTCAGTCTATACCAATCAGCGGTCGTTTTGTTACCCTATTCCAACATGAAACACCGGTTGCCAGAAGAAACCAGCAGAGAAAAGTTAAGTCTTGGGATACTGATATTTCATTATTAATAGGAGCTGGACGTGATTTTTTTTTACATTTATGCAAATCTTAACAGTGAATTTTTGTGTTTTTATAGTTTTGCTTTCTTTGTGTTTTTTTTTTTTACTTCTCATTTATCGTCCCTTCAGGACTTGCTGTGCTTGGTTTTAACTTTAATTCTTTGCCTTTTAGTTATAGTTTTTGGCATTTGCCATTGTTTTTTTTTTACTTCAGTTTTTGTTTTGAGAATCACCTTCAGTGACCCTTATTCTGCAATGTTTTAGTAACCTGTTTCTTTTATGTAAGGCCTTTTGCTAGAGGGTCATTTCAGATTCCTCTTTCGTTTTAGTTAGTTTTTATAGTAAGCCCTTAGCTTAGCACTTCCCTTTGAAGCTGCTTTTATTTTAGGATTTCCTTGACCTGATTATCTTTTTATTTATCTTATCTATTAGTACTGTCTAGTGTTTTAGTTTATATTTTATTTAATGGAAGATAGGCTGAACGTAGAGTTATACACTGGAACTTTCCCACTCTGTTTTTGTTCAGATTCCCTCCTTCCACGCTACCTCTTTTCAAGGGGATCTGATGGCAGGGGTCTGATCCAGTTCACTCTTGCATCCCATTTTGCCAGCTTCGGGGAAGGGGGTTGCTAGGGCGGGACCCCTGTCATACAGTTGATACGCTACATAAGTATAATGTAATATTAAAAAAATACTTATCGGTTACATCATGATCTTTTATTATCATTATACTTTTATATTTTTAGACCTTCGATCTACTATGCTTCTGTTATATTATGGAACGCACACACACACACACACACACATTTTGCACCTGCACATAATCAAGCTCTAGGAAATGTCATCATGTCTCTCAACACTTGTTTAGTAATTATAACAGATGTGATAAGGGAGGCTGAACAGTTGGGAGAGAGCATCTGGACTTGTTTCTCTCCTTTTCTTACTCTTTCCTTTATGATTTTTATAACTGCATTCCCTACATTTTCATTTCCAATCACACACGCATATACATTCCGCCTTGATAATTTTGCCAAAGTGTCAAATCTAAATTCACATAAATTTTACTAGGACATCTAAAGCAAAAGACTAAAATGTAAAACAAAATAACATGTTATAATGCTTGACTACAGTGGCGCAGTTTTCCACACACCACATGGATGTAAAACGAGTGGGTGGTGCAATAAAGCAAGATGTGGGATGAAATTATTAATCGAGAAAATGATGTGTTCTAAAAGAAAATCGCTAATTAATGTCGCGCATGCGCAGCATCTCGCGAACAACTTGCAAGTCGATCCAGTGTTCGTACATAACCTCAACGACTCCTCCCATTGCAGATGTCCTGCTCTGGGTCTTGGGTCTTGCTTCTGCGTTATCGCTACGTAAGTTGAATTGGTGAACGGAGAGCGACTCTCAAATGCTTGGATTAAACCTTTAATCCAACCGTTTTACTTCTCAGATGCTTGATTTATTTACTTATTCATTAAGATATATTGAAGCTATTGACAGTGGAATCTGAGTCGCACTGGTTCTCTCACTTGCGTCACTTAAGTGAGAGAAAAGAGCAAATGAGCAACGAAAGAAAGGCACAGATGCTGCTGCTGGGACCTCCGCCTTGGAGTCTCCGAAAGTAGAAGAGAACCAACTCTGTTTAAGTGAGACAACAGTGAAAGATTAGTGGAATATGAGTCACCAAAAGTCATCTGCTGAAATGAAAACATAACTCAAGTTCTTAGAAAATGATGGTGGCAGTGACTGAGAGATTAATATTTACCTCATGAGAATTCAGAGAATGTTCTCAACTGTGTTTTAGCCTGTGTGCGTGCTACGATCACATATATTCTAATAATCAGCTCCTGAAGTTCAGTGGTAATATTTGACATTCGGTTATAAAAATGTTAAAGGAAACAAACAAAGAAAGAAACCTTTATACGAATTTTGTGTTGCAAGTTTAATGCGCTGCAGGGAGATGAATTCCTTTTAGATTCTACGTGACTTATTTTTGCACGGATGTTTCTTTATGCATGCAAGAAACTATGAATATATATATATATATATATATATATATATATATATATATATATATATATATATATATATTCATACACACACACAGGACTGAGTCAAACCCAGTTGGTCTGAGTCAGAACCTGAGTCAGCATAAGCACATACATATCTGTATATATGTATTTACACACACACACACACACACACACATATATATATAATTATATATATACATATATACATACATAAATATATATATATATATATATATATATATATATATATATATATATATATATATATATATGAGAAAGATGGTAGCATTTAATATGGAAATACAAATTTTCCTCCCTGACAGGGAATTGAACTAGGTTCCTCTGAGTGAGAATCCCAGCTCCTAACCATATCACCACGACGAAGCACTAAAAGAATTGTCTAACCAGATGCCTTACATCCATCATGGAAGTTATCTATATACTCTTAGCAGATCAGTGATAGCGAGGTTTTACAGACAATCCCCGTGGGCACCCGGCGGGAATGAATTAGAAATAGAACTCACAAATCAGGTTACCGAGGTTACATCTATGTGTGAAAGATGGTAGAGTGCAGTAACGGATTTAATATAGAAATACAAATTTTACCTCCCTGACGGAATTGAACTCGGGTCCTCTGAGTGGGAATCCTGGCTCCTAACCATATCACCGCGACGACCCACTAAAAAAATTGTCTAACCAACAGGGATTTGAACTCGGGTCCCCTGAGTGCCCATGGGGATTGTCTGTAAAACCTCGCTATCACTGCTCTGCTAAGAGTATATAGATAACTTTCATGATGGATGTAAGGCATCTAGTTAAACAATTCTTTAAGTGGGTTATCATGGTGATATGGTTAGGAGCTGGGTTTCTCACTCAGAGGATCCGAGTTCAATTCCCTATCAGGGAGGTAAAATTTGTATTTCTATATTAAATGCGTTACTGCATTCTACCATCTTTCACAAATATATATAACTTCAGTAACCTGATTTGTTAGTTGAATCTTTAATTCATTCCCGCCGAGTACCCACAAGGATTGTCTGTAAAACCTTGCTATCACTGCCCTGCTAAGAGTATATAGGTAACTTCCATGATGGATGCAAGATATCTGGTTAGACAATTCTTTTAGTGGGTCGTCGCGGTGATATGGTTAGGAGCCGGGATTCTCACTCAGAGGACCCAAGTTCAAGTCCCTGTCATGGAGGTTAAAATTTGTATATATATATATATACGAGCCAAACACAACAATCTGAGTAAGAACCTCAGGCTGGAGTCCGCTCAGAATAGATTCCGCACAACATAAACACATACTTATCTGTATATATGTATTTACACACACACACACACATGTATATATGTATATATATATATATATATATTTATTTATTTGCCTCAGTCTATCAGCCATATTCTAAGTCCCTAAGTGCGCTGTGTACATGACATGAACATGCCGCGATTCTTATTCTAGAAGCGCGGGTTCGCGGCAAAAGCGTGGCAAATGCGTGGCAAATGCGTGGAAAGTATTGGAACAATCGTGGAAACTCCGTGACAAGGGGGTAGGCTTGTCACGATAGTTACACGAGTGAAAAAAAATCATATTTTTACTGTACTTTTTCTTACCAATACTTCATATGAGCATACTACGTTTGAAAAGTAATACCTATATTGGTTATATTAGGCATCATTGTCCTAGACACGGATTACAAACTCTTTTAGGAAAACATGGATTCTCTGCTGATTTTGAGTTTGTTTACCTTTTGGCGGACTTTTCGAAGGAGAGTGAAGTTAAATGAATGGTAAAAGTAGTCAGGGACGTAAAATTAAAGCATATAATTATATGAAATATGTATACATTAAATCTATATGTATGATATATTAAAAATGCGCATATATGTACAGTATATACAAAGATAAAATAAGGAAGATCTGTTCATAAACACACGATCCCTCTCATCCCGTTTGTTTTGATCGAGCGTAGAGTGAATTACCAACAGCGCGTTCGTGAAATGGTTGTCAATTCTTTAACTAGGAACAAGTACAACGACTGATTCATACCAAAATTGAAGTATCTTATGTTAGTGCTACCTATGATTGTTGTTTCTCTTATGAATTTGTCGTTTGGACAGTGTCATTCATCCGAAACATGTTAACTTTGGAACGGTTGGTAAACTTGAAGCAACTGCCGCAAACTTGCCACGCTTTTGCGTCCTAGAATACCGCATTCGTTACATGAACACGACATGGACATAACATGAACATGACATGGCCACGACACGCAGAAAACGTCATAGAATACGGCTGTATAAGCCAAGGAAAGTGAATCTCCAAATAAGCGTATCTAAAATCAACAGATGTCTTTAGTATTATCAGCACCAATATTATTATTCGTGTTTTAATCATCGTCATCATTATTAAAGGAATTTTTGTTGCTTTTAAGGTATTCTTTCCATTAGCTGTCTCTGTCCCTTTGGCAATATTAGATTATACCTAATAATATATAATAAATAAATAGAGGAACACAATCATTATTCAACGAATGCTTACATCTGCTCTGTTACATATCAGTCCTCATAGAATCCTTTCGGCAATTGCAGCTTCACAAAAACAAGAATGCCAAGACAACAGTGCAATATTAATATTTGTTGTATATATCTATGGTCTCTGGTTAATAACAAAGCCTTAACGGATGTATGTTTGCAGTACCCCTTCATTTTTTTTCATGAATTGTAATTTTATTTCCAATTTTCATTCCATTTACATCCTGTTTATTTATTACATATCATTCATGACATATTTTTAACGAATGTGAACTTAAGATTTTGACATCAAATCTCATGAAGTTATTATGCAAGGTTGAAGTGGTGTAGTTATATTTGTCATTATTAATGGTTATCTATAGCCAACGTACATGGTTATGAAGTGTAATTCTGATTTCATTATTGAAATATAACGAAACTGACTGATTATGAAAATTTTTGTTGAGGTGGTGGAAGATGTCATCTTCTATGCGTGAATTAAGGAAATTTAGCTTGTCAATGTACAGATAATTGATGTGGGGATCAGAGAAACACAGCTACTGCGTACAAGCGTGTATTCCGGGAGCAGTCCGTGGAGAGAAGAGGTTCTTTACATTATACTTCGTAGATATTACCGTAGGGTGGCGCATATAAATGAAAACGTTCATTTTGTGGGCTACCTAAATTAAACATGAGGTATTCACAGTAGATATAAAATTATAAGCATCCTTATTCTATCATAATCTTTAATTATTCCAACACCCCTCTTAATTAAAGATTGTTTATGATGTACGAGAGAATCTATCCCCTGATAAACTTAAAATCTTTCAACTTCTGAGATACAGGTTTGGTAAATATATCAGCTGGATTCTCTCTGGTAGGTACAAAGAATAAGTTCACATTCCCCATCTTCACTTCATCTCTAATGAAATGGTGACGGATGTCAATATGTTTTGACCTTTGGTAATTTATGGGGTTTTTGGCTAGATTAATAGCACTTTGGTTGTCAACTCCTAAATCTACTGACTTTAACCTTAAATCCAAATAGATCAGACATTATTTGTTTTAAGAACTTTGCCTCCTGAATGGCAGAAGCAAGAGCCATATACTCAGCTTGTGCAACTGTCTGTTGGTCCAAACTTATGTAGTTGAAAACAATATCCTGTTATACTTTTCCTATCTTCAGATGCCCCAATCTGAATCACAAAATCCCATTAGTTTCATTTGTTCATCTGCCATTAAACCTTAGAACATAATCTAAAGTGCCCCTTAAGTACTTAATTAAGAACATGTTTAGCTGCATTCAAATGGGCTTTTGTTGGTTTTGACATATACTGTATTGTGAAAGCTTGGTAACTACATAGCATGTCTGGTCTGGTACCTGTCATAATATATATAAGGCTACCAACTATCTCTCTGTAAAGAGTTGCATTAGCCAATACATCTGATTCTACAGTAGAAGTGTTAACAATATTTGGATCACATGGTGTGTTTCTTGCATGACAATCTGACATTCTAAATCTGTCCAAAATCTTTTCCAAATATTTAGTTTGATTAACTTCTCTGTAATCTTTGCCTATAACAAATGGCCTACCTAGAAACCATTTTAGTTTCCCTAAAACAGTCATTCCTGAAATTTTCACAGAGATTGTTTAAACTTATTCATCAGTGACATGTTACTGCTGGCAATACATAAAATCATCTACCCATATGAGAACTATGGTACTTTCATAGTCATCATGTTTCAGATATAAACAATGATCAGTTTGTGATTGTTCAAATCCATCTGAAAGGAGAAACTTATGTATCAGATTGTTCCACATTCTTCCACTTTGTTTC
Organism: Penaeus japonicus; assembly: GCA_017312705.2. Classification (NCBI taxonomy): domain Eukaryota; kingdom Metazoa; phylum Arthropoda; class Malacostraca; order Decapoda; family Penaeidae; genus Penaeus; species Penaeus japonicus. The sequence continues at coordinate 25,552 of BOPN01001350.1, forward strand.
AGACCATAAAGTGACTTCTTCAGCTTACATCACTATCCTTTTCTTTGTAACCTTCAGGTTGTTCCACATATATTTCATGATCAATATCCGCATTCAAATAAGCTGTCTTGACGTCCATTTGATGTATTATCAAGTTCTTTTGTACAGCTATATCCAGTAAAGTGTGGAGTGTAGACATTCTTGCTGTTGGCGCAAAAGTCTCTTCATAGCCGATATCCTTTACCTGTGAATATCCCTTGGCAACATATCTTGCTTTGAATTTTTCTTTGCCATTAGGTCCAGGTTTCACTTGATAAACCCATCTTCCACATACTGCTGTGCGATTCTTGGGTAGTGAAATGAGTTCGTAGGTGTTGTTGTCCTGTAGTGAAGCAATCTCCTCATCCATGGCTTTCTTCCATTGGTGTCCCTCTGGAGATGCTATAGCTTCTTGGTAGGTGACTGGTATTGGGTCATATGACATTCGATAGCAGTGATGTATAAAGCTAGTATGTGTCACACTGGAGATACTGTCGTCCAGATCATCTGTAACATAGTCATCTAACATCGAGGGTTTCTTTCTTTCTCTGGATGGATATCTTCTCTCTGTATCTTCATACACTGGTATCTCTTCTCGGTCTTTAGCTGGACACTTCCTGTCTCCATCAGCATCAGCTGGCGTCTCATCTTGGGCCGCTTGAAGTGTTTTTTGCTGGATCCTCGTCTCCACCAAAATATAGTCATCACTCCAACTTTGCTCAGCACTTGGGGATTCTGTCTTACAAGAGGAGTTATCCACAAATTTGACTATTCTTACTTTTCTTATATTCCGAGTATCTGGTAAGTATATCAAGTAGGCTGGACTTCGATCATCATAGCCCATAAATACTCCCTCCTTACTTCTTGGATCTAATTTCTTACTCTTTTGTTCATATGCAAAACATCTTGTTCCAAAGATATTCATTTTGCTTATGCTTGACCGTCTTCCAGTAAGCATTTCTACTGGGGTCTTTTGAGTCCTGGATTTATAGCACCTATTCCTGATGTAACAGTTTTTACATCATAACTCCACATATCTTTTTTAATTCAATGAGTGAACAGCGAGCCATGTCAAATATTGACCTGTGTGATCTCTCAACTGTGCCATTCTGATGTGGTGAATTGGGTGCAGAGAACTCGTTTAATCTTGTTCTCTGTTAAGAGTGTTCTGAACTCATTGTTCGTAAACTCTATTCCATGGTCACATCTTAGGCGTTTGATATTCCCATATGGTGCTGTTTCTGCAAGATATCTTTTCATAGCTGTCACTGTATCACTCTTACTTTTAATTAGGTAAATTCTAAGAGCTCCAGAGTAATCATCAATAAAGGAGATGCTGTACCTGTAACCTCCTTGTGCTGGTGGGTTTACAGGGCCAACTACATCATAGTGGACTAAATCTAATGGCTGTTGGGCCTTTTTGTCAGGCTCTCTACTCCTATACTGTGTCATCTTACCAAGTGTACATGTGGTGCAGTTGAACTTATTTTTCCTAATTATATGCATTCCGTCAACAGTTGCTTCAAGTTTTTGCACATCAGCCACATTGCAATGCCCTAGGATTCTATGCCACTCCTTTAGGGTGTTCTTGGCTTCCCCTACATGGACTTTGTTAAATTTATCCATCTTAGAACCAGTGTGTGGCTTACCTCTACGTAGATAGAACAACGTTATTCTCCACAATGTCGAATATCCTGCCATCCTTGGTAGTTAGAGTACTGCCTTCGGGTGAGAAAGTAATAGTATGTCCACTCTTGATAGCCTTTCAAACTGACATGATACCTTGTGTGAATCCTGGTATGTATAATGTATCTTTTAGTAGAATACTTCGTGAGTTGCCGTCTCGATCCTGAATGAAGTCTTTCACATCACCGACTCCTTGCACTGTTCCTTGTTGTCTTTGGCCGTCTGCCAGCTCTATGTAATGGTTTTGTGGATCAAAAGACTTGAAATCTCACAAACTTTGGTTCAGTTTTCTCAATATGTGAAGTGCAGCCACTGTCAATCATTAAGAAGCTTTCTTCTTCTAAGCTAGCTACATTCTGTTTTTCTAAAGTTACATAGCTCAGTGTTGGTCTCCTCAACAGTACAAAACCTTGATGAGTGTGTTATATGAAAAGAATACTCTTAATTTTGTTCTTCACTTGTGTCATTTGCTGAGTTTACTGAATTACTACTCCTCTTAGGATTCTTCACTCTACATTCACTGTTACTGCGAGTTCTAGATTTATGAAAGTCACACTTACCTCCTTTGCTGCATTTTGATGAAAAATGGCCTGGTTCACCACACTTGAAACACTTCTTCTGTTTCACTGTACTGTTGTTGCTGACATTCATGATACTCTCTGTGCTAGAAGTATAATTCAGACGATCCTCTTGACTTAACAATGCTATCTTTAATTCACTGTATTGGTATGGAGGATTACGCTGGCTGGCTACATCAACAAAATTTTCGTACTTCTTTGGAAGTCCATCCAGTGTTCGTACTACTGTAAGACCATCAGTAATGTGTTCATATATTTCCCTGAGAGCAGCTACTGTCTCATCTATAGACGAAAGATATGCTGTAACACTGTCATCATCCATCCTTTTGTTTATGATGAATGATCTCCATAGAGCAAACAATCTGTGTTGTGTTTCTCTTAGGTAGTGTTTTCGTAGCAATGTCAATGCTTTCACTCCATCTCCCCTCGCTTCACGCTTTATCATGCCAAGTGACGTTCTGTCAAGGCAACCTGTTAAGTGGACATAGATTGTTTCCTTGGCCTCTTCCAAATCATAATCATCAGGGCGTTTGCAAGCATACTTATCAAAAGCAAGATGAAGTTTCAGAACTCGGAGAGCACCTGTGAAGTTTTCTTCTTACAAATCATAATTATCTGCATTACCATCAAATTCCTTAAATCTGGGCCCATAACCTGTTGAGGTGGTGGAAGATATCTTCTATGCGTGAATTAAGGAAGTTTGGCTTGTCAATGTACAGATAATTGATGTGGGGATTAGAGAAACAGCTAATGCGTACAAGCGTGTATTCCGGGAGAAGTCCGTGGAGAGAAGAGGTTGTTTACATTATACTTCGTAGATATTGCCGTAGGGTGGCGCATATAAAAGAAAACGTTCCTTTTGTGGGGTAACTAAATTAAACATGAGGTATTCTTATGAGGTATACACAGTAGATATAAAATATTAAGCATCCTTATTCTATCATAATCTTTAATTATTCCAACAATTTTTATCAATATGTAATTCATAAATCCTGACCTTTGAACAAGATTTTTCAAATAATTCTTAGCAAACTTTAGCTAAAACATTAGTAAATGATTACATATTTTTCATGACCCATTCAAAATAGCATAAGAAAATTGAAGTTAGACTTTTTCAGTAAATAATTTTCCATCGGCAATAATCTTTTTGGAAAAGTGCTCTCATTGGCTGATGATGTTCAAATGGTAACATCTACGGTCCATAAACTGATAGAATAGCGATGACTCAGGATTTGACTCCATTTTAACTCCTCCGCACCCGCAATAACGTTGTCCCAGCTCATTGACACTCATTTAAAGCGCTCGCAATACAGCCATTTTTTAGGCTTTAACATTCATCTTGGTCTTTTTTGAAATCAGAATTGTTGCTCTTTAGCACAGGACAAGGCAAGACAAGAGCAAGCATAGTAATTAATAACATAAGCGGGGGGGGGGGGGGGGCATGAATGATCTGCCACATCAACTTGCTTCCTGCTTTTTTTTTTCTATAGCCTCTTCTTCAGTCCCACTGTTCATATTGGCCTCTTTTAAAATCTAAACATTTGCATGTAAGCAAATGTCAAGCTAAAGAAAGAATAAGCTTGTTGATTAATATTAAAGCTGGTGGATTAAATATAAGTTATCTGTGCTGCAGTGCCAGAATATTGGGGAAAACATAATAGTAGAATGGGATGAATGAGAAGTAGGATGTTTACAAAAGAGTATTATTACTTATTAACTTTAGTCATCCATATTTTCTCTCTTTATATATTTACTGTGAATCTGTATAACTTAAATCCCCTTCTTTAAGCTATTATTACATGTATATGCACAACAGCATGGTATCACGTCCACCTTTATCCTCTAGCATCTAGCAACTAAACAGGGGAGTTTGAAGAAGTCATCCAGGCGACTCCGTTTTCTATGAGCTCAGGAACCATTATGCCAGTACTCTCTCAGTATGCGGAGTATGTGACCTCCAGAAAAAAAAAAAAAAACTAGTGTCCCGGTTCCCTCTCAGCTCATTCTACCAGCATTAGATTTGTATTGCCATATATTTTGAAACTGAATCGAATTAGGGTGTGTATTCTCAACAAACTTATGAATCATGTACAAAAGAGGCATGCATCTACCATCTGTGTTTGTGGAAATAAAGAAATTCTAATAATTGTAGTGATATTGATTAAAAGCATACTAATGCTAACAAAGACTAAAGAAATTTCATGTATCTTTAAATGTTCGCCTTTTCTTGTTATAGACCCTGAAAGATGTGGCTAACCCGTATTGCTGTGATAATTGCCGTAGTTGCAGCATCTACGGAAGCACAGAGCAGCGATACCACCACGGCTGCTACGATTACCATTGCTACAGCTACAGGTGCTACAACTGGTGACACAACTATCTCTGATAATTCAACTACTGCTACTACAACCATTTATGTTACTACTACTGCTGCCACAACAACCACTCCTGTTATAACCACTGATTCAACAACCTCTGGTATTATGACTGATGTCACTACAACCACTCCTGCTACAACCTCTAACACAACCACTTCTGATACAACGAATGCTGCCATTACAACCACTGACAACCACTTCTGATACTAAAACCACTTTTTCTGTAACCACAACTGCATCGCCAACTGAAACAACCATTGATATTACAACTTCTGATACTACGATTACAACTACAACTAATGCTATTACAACCACTGACACAACCACTTCTGGTTCCATGACTGCAGCCACTACAACCACTGCAGTTACGACCACTGACACAACAACCTCTGACACTACAACCGTTGCCACTACAACCACTGATTTAACCACATCTGATACTGCTACTGCTGCCACAACAACCACTGCTATTATAATCACTGATTTGACAACCTCTGGTACTACAACAGCAGCCACTACAACCACTCCTGCTGCAACTGCAACCACTGTTCCTACAACTACAACAACTGACACAACCATTGATACGACAACTGCTGCTGCTACAACCACTATTGGTACAACCACTACAGAATCACTTCTGATACTACAACTACTGCCACTATGGCTACTGCTGCTACCACTGATTTAACCTGATTTAACTAATATTGCTGCCACAACAACTACTACTGTCATAACCACTGATTCAGCAACCTCTAATACTACAACAATTGCCACTACAACCATTCCTGCTACAACCTCTGATACTACGACTGTTACAACTGCAACCACTGTTCCTACAACTACTGCCATTCATCCATTGATGCAACAACTGCTGCCAGAACTACAGGACCTGATACTACAACTACTGTCACAACCACTTCTGATACAACGACTTTTGATCCTACAACCACTCCTGACACTACCACATCTGACACTACGACTTCTAACCCTATAACCATTACTGCTAAAACCACTGACAAAACAACTGATACCACGACAGCTGCAATTAAAACTACTGTTCCTACAACTGCTAACAAAACAACTTATGATACTACAATTGCTGCAACTACAAAAAATGACATCTCTACTGGTACTACAACCACTGTCACTACAACCAATTATAATACAACATCTGATTATACAACTGCTACCATAAAAAAACAAGGCTGCTACAACCACTGACACATCCATTCTTGATCCTACAATTGCTGCCTCTACAACCACTGCTGCTAAAAACAATACCACTGCAAATCTTAAAACCACCATTACTATAACCATTGACACTACCAACTCTGATACTACAGCTGCTGCCACTTCAACCACTGCTACGACAACCACCGCAGCTCCCACGACGACGGCTGAAACTACAACCAGTGCTACCACAACCACCTTAACTCCCACAACGACGGATGACACTCCAACCACTGCTGCGACAACCACTACAGCTTCCACGACGACGGATGACACTACAACCACTGCTGCGACCACCACAGCAGCTTCCACGTCGACGGCTGACATTACAACCACTGCTGCGACAACCACTATAGGTCCCACGACGACAGCTGACACTACAACCACTGATGCGACAACCACTGCAGCTCCCACGACGACGGTTGAAACAACAACCACTGCAGTTCCCACGACAACAGCTGACACTACAACCACTGCTGCGACAACCACTGCAGTTCCCACGACAACGGCTGACACTACAACCACTGCTGCGACAACCACTGCAGTTCCCACGACAACGGCTGACACTACAACCACTGCTGCGACAACCACTGCAGCTTCCACGACGACGGCTGACATTACAACCACTGCTGCGACAACCACTGCAGCTCCCACGACGACGGTTGAAACAACAACCACAGCAGCTTCCACGACGACGGCTGACATTACAACCACTGATGCGACAACCACTGCAGCTCCCACAACGACGGCTGAAACAACAACCACTACAGCTTCCACGACGACGGCTGAAACTACAACCACTGCTGCGACAACCACTGCAGCTCCCACAACGACGGCTGAAACTACAACCACTGCAGTTCTCACGACAATGGCTGACACTACAACCACTGCTGCGACAACCACAGCAGCTCCCACGACGACGGCTGAAACAACAACCACTGCAGTTCTCACGACAATGGCTGACACTACAACCACTGCTGCGACAACCACAGCAGCTTCCACGACGACGGCTGACATTACAACCACTGCTGCGACAACCACTGTTGCTCCTACAACGACGGCTGACACTACAACCACTGCTGCGACAACAACTCTTGCTCCCACGACGACGGCTGAAACTACAACCACTGCTGCGACAACCACTGTTGCTCCTACAACGACGGCTGAAACTACAACCACTGATGCGACAACCACTGCAGCTCCTACGACGACGGTTGAAACAACAACCACAGCAGCTTCCACGACGACGGCTGACATTACAACCACTACTGCGACAACCACTGCAGCTCCCACGACGACGGCTGAAACTACAACCACTGATGCGACAACCACTGCAGCTCCTACGACGACGGTTGAAACAACAACCACAGCAGCTTCCACGACGACGGCTGACATTACAACCACTACTGCGACAACCACTGCAGCTCCCACGACGACGGCTGACACTACAACCACTGCTGCGACAACCACAGCAGCTTCCACGACGACGGCTGACATTACAACCACTGCTGCGACAACCACTGTTGCTCCTACAACGACGGCTGAAACTACAACCACTGCTGCGACAACAACTCTTGCTCCCACGACGACGGCTGAAACTACAACCACTGCTGCGACAACCACTGTTGCTTCCACGACGACGGCTGACACTACAACCACTGCAGCTCCTACGACGACGGTTGAAACAACAACCACAGCAGCTTCAACGACGACGGTTGAAACTACAACCACAGCTGCGACAACCACTGTTGCTTCCACGACGACGGCTGACATTACAACCACTGCTGCGACAACCACTGTTGCTCCTACAACGACGGCTGAAACTACAACCACAGCTGCGACAACCACAGCAGCTTCCACGACGACGGCTGACATTACAACCACTGCTGCGACAACCATAGCGCCCTACAACGACAGCTGAAACTACAACCACTGCTGCGACAACCAGCTTCAACGACGACGGTTGAAACTACAACCACTGCTGCGGTAACTTAACTCTTGCTTTGACGACGGCTGACACTACAACCACTGCAGCTTCAACGACGACGGTTGAAACTACAACCACTGCTGCGACAACAACTCTTGCTTCCACGACGACGGCTGACACTACAACCACTGCAGCTTCAACGACGACGGTTGAAACTACAACCACTGCTGCGACAACCACTGTTGCTCCTACAACGACGGCTGACACTACAACCACTGCTGCGACAACAACTCTTGCTTCCACGACGACGGCTGACACTACAACCACTGCAGCTTCAACGACGACGGTTGAAACTACAACCACTGCTGCGACAACAACTCTTGCTCCCACGACGACGGCTGAAACTACAACCACTGCTGCGACAACCACTGCAGTTCCCACGACAACGGCTGACACTACAACCACTGCTGCGACAACCACTGCAGCTCCCACGACGACGGTTGAAACAACAACCACTGCTACCACAACCACCATAACTCCCACGACGACGGCTGAAACTACAACCACTGCAGTTCCCACGACAACGGCTGACACTACAACCACTGCTGCGACAACAACTCTTGCTCCCACGACGACGGCTGAAACTACAACCACTGCTGCGACAACCACTGCAGTTCCCACGACAACGGCTGACACTACAGACACTGCTGCGACAACCACTGTTGCTCCCACGACTACGGCTGACACTACAACCGCTGCTGTGACAACAGCAGCTCCCACGACGACAGCTGAAACTACAACAATTGCTGCGACAACAACTGCAGCTCCCACGACAACGGCTGACACTACAACCACTGCTGCGACAACCACTGCAGCTCCCACGACGACGGTTGAAACAACAACCACTGCTACCACAACCACCATAGCTCCCACGACGACGGCTGAAACTACAACCACTGCAGTTCCCACGACAACGGCTGACACTACAACCACTGCTGCGACAACAACTCTTGCTTCCACGACGACGGCTGACACTACAACCACTGCAGCTTCAACGACGACGGTTAAAACTACAACCACTGCTGCGACAACCACTGTTGCTCCTACAACGACGGCTGACACTACAACCACTGCTGCGACAACAACTCTTGCTCCCACGACGACGGCTGAAACTACAACCACTGCTGCGACAACCACTGCAGCTCCCACGACAACGGCTGACACTACAACCACTGCTGCGACAACCACTGCAGCTCCCACGACGACGGTTGAAACAACAACCACTGCTACCACAACCACCATAACTCCCACGACGACGGCTGAAACTACAACCACTGCAGTTCCCACGACAACGGCTGACACTACAACCACTGCTGCGACAACAACTCTTGCTCCCACGACGACGGCTGAAACTACAACCACTGCTGCGACAACCACTGCAGTTCCCACGACAACGGCTGACACTACAGACACTGCTGCGACAGCGAAAGCCACTGTTGCTCCGACTTCGTGACACTACAACCGCTGCTGTGACATGGCAGCTCCCACGACGACAGCTGAAACTACAACAATTGCTGCGACAACAACTGCAGCTCCCACGACAACGGCTGACACTACAACCACTGCTGCGACAATACTGCGGCTCTCTCCCGACGACGGTTGAAACAACAACCACTGCTACCACAACCACCATAACTCCCACGACGACGGCTGAAACTACAACCACTGCAGTTCCCACGACAACGGCTGACACTACAACCACTGCTGCGACAACAACTCTTGCTTCCACGACGACGGCTGACACTACAACCACTGCAGCTTCAACGACGACGGTTGAAACTACAACCACTGCTGCGACAACCACTGTTGCTCCTACAACGACGGCTGACACTACAACCACTGCTGCGACAACAACTCTTGCTCCCACGACGACGGCTGAAACTACAACCACTGCTGCGACAACCACTGCAGTTCCCACGACAACGGCTGACACTACAACCACTGCTGCGACAACCACTGCAGCTCCCACGACGACGGTTGAAACAACAACCACTGCTACCACAACCACCATAACTCCCACGACGACGGCTGAAACTACAACCACTGCAGTTCCCACGACAACGGCTGAAACTACAACACGTGCTACCACAACCACCATAACTCCCACGACAACGGCTGACACTACAACAACTGTTGCTCCCACGACGACGGCTGAAACTACAACCACTGCTCCGACAACAACTCTTGCTCCCACGACGACGGCTGAAACTACAACTCGTGCTACCACAACCACCATAACTCCAACGACAACGGCTGACACTACAACCACTGTTGCTCCCACGACGACGGCTGAAACTACAACCACTGCTGCAACAACCACTGTTCCTCTCACGACGACGGCTGAAACTACAACCACTGCTGTGACAACCACTGTTGCTCCCACGACAACGGCTGAAACTACAACCACAGCTACGACAACCACCATAGCTCCCACGACGACGGCTGAAACTACAACCACAGCTGCGACAACCACCATAGCTCCCACGACGACAGCTGAAACTACAACAATAGCTGCAACAACCACCATAGCTCCCACGACGACGGCTGAAACTACAACCACTGCTGCGACAACCACTGCAGCTCCCACGACGACGGCTGAAACTACAACCACTGCTGCGACAACCACTGCAGCTCCCACGACGACGGCTGACACTACAACCACTGCTACCACAACCTCCATACCTCCCACGACAACGGCTGACACTACAACCACTGTTGCAACCACGACGACGGCTGAAACTACAACCACTGCTGCAACAACCACCATAGCTCCCACGACGACGGCTGAAACTACAACCACAGCTGCGACAACCACCATAGCTCCCACGACGACGGCTGAAACTACAACCACTGCTGCAACAACCACTGTTGCTCCCACGACGACGGCTGAAACTACAACCACAGCTGCAACAACCACCATAGCTCCCACGACGACGGCTGAAACTACAGCCACTGCTAAGACAACCACCATAGCTCCCACGACGACGACTGAAACTACAACCACTGCTGCGACAACCACCATAGCTCCCACGACGACGGCTGAAACTACAACCACTGCTGCGACAACCACTGCAGCTCCCACGACGACGGCTGAAACTACAACCACAGCTGCGACAACCACTGCAGCTCCCACGACGACGGCTGAAACTACAACCACAGCTGCGACAACCACCATAGCTCCCACGACGACGGCTGAAACTACAACCACTGCTGCGACAACCACTGCGGCTCCCACACAGCGACGGCTGAAACTACAACCACTGCTGCGACCTTCCTGCCATAGCTCCCACGACGGCTGAAACTGCAACCACTGCTGCGACAGCAATGCGGCTCCCACGACGACGGCTGAAGCTACAACCCTGGCTGCGACAATACCATAGCTCCCACGACGACGGCTGAAGCACAGCCACAGCTGCGACAACCACCGCAGCTCCTGACGACGGCTGAAACTACAACCACTGCTGCAACAACCACTGTTAATCCCACGACGACGGCTGAAACTACCAGCACAACTGCTGACAACCACTATTTAACTCACCCGCATGACAAACCAGCTGAAACTACAACCACAGCTGCAACAACCACCATAGCTCCCACGACGACGGCTGAAACTACAACCACAGCTGCAACAACCACCATAGCTCCCACGACGACGGCTGAAACAACAACCACTGCTGCGACAACCACAGCAGCTACCTCGACGACGGCTGAAACTACAACCACTGCAGCTTCAACGACGACGGCTGAAACTACAACCACTGCTGCGACAACCACTGCAGCTCCCACAACGACGGCTGAAACTACAACCACTGCTGCAACAACCACCATAACTCCCACGACGACGGCTGAAACTACAACCACTGCTGCAACAACCACTGCAGCTTTAACGACGACGGCTGAAACTACAACCACTGCTGTGACAACCACTGCAGCTTCAACGACGACGGCTGAAACTACAACCACTGCTGCGACAACCACTGCAGCTTCAACGACGACGGCTGAAACTACAACCACTGCTGCAACAACCACCATAGCTCCCACGACGACGGCTGAAACTACAACCACTGCTGCGACAACCACTGCAGCTCCCACGACGACGGCTGAAACTACAACCACTGCTGCGACAACCACTGCAGCTCCCACGACTACGGCTGAAACTACAACCACTGCTGCGACAACCACTGTTGCTCCTACAACGACGGCTGACACAACAACCACTGCTACTACAACCTCCATACCTCCCACGACAACGGCTGACACTACAACCACTGTTGCAACCACGACGACGGCTGAAACTACAACCACTGCTGCAACAACCACCATAGCTCCCACGACGACGGCTGAAACTACAACCACTGCTGCGACAACCACCATAGCTCCCACGACGACGGCTGAAACTACAACCACTGCTGCGACAACCACCATAGCTCCCACGACGACGGCTGAAACTACAACCACTGCTAAGACAACCACCATAGCTCCCACGACGACGGCTGAAACTACAACCACTGCTGCGACAACCACTGCAGCTCCCACGACGACGGCTGAAACTACAACCACAGCTGCGACAACCATTGCAGCTCCCACGACGACGGCTGAAACTACAACCACTGCTGCAACAACCACTGTTAATCCCACGACGACGACTGAAACTACAACCACAGCTGCGACAACCACTGCAGCTCCCACGACGACGGCTGGAACTACAACCACAGCTGCGACAACTACTGCAGCTCCCACGACGACGGCTGAAACTACAACCACTGCTGCAACAACCACTGTTAATCCCACGACGACGGCTGAAACTACAACCACTGCTGCGACAACCACTGTTGCTCCCATGACGACGGCTGAAACTACAACCATAGCTGCAACAACCACCATAGCTCCCACGACGACGGCTAAAACTACAACCACAGCTGCAACAACCACCATAGCTCCCACGACGACGGCTGAAACTACAACCACTGCTGCGACAACCACAGCAGCTCCCTCGACGACGGCTGAAACTACAACCACAGCTGCGACAACTACTGCAGCTTCAACGACGACGGCTGAAACTACAACCTCTGCAGCGACAACCACGGCAGCTCCCACGACAACGGCTGAAACTACAACCACTGCTGCGACAACCACTACAGCTTCAACGACGACGGCTGAAACTACAACCACTGCTGCGACAACCACTGCAGCTTCAACGACGACGGCTGAAACTACAACCTCTGCAGTGACAACCACTGCAGCTCCCACGACGACGGCTGAAACTACAACCACTGCTGCAACAACCACCATAGCTCCCACGACGACGGCTGAAACTACAACCACTGCTGCGACAACCACTGCAGCTTCAATGACGATGGCTGAAACTACAACCACATCTGCGACAACCACTGCAGCGTCAACGACGACGGCTGAAACTACAACCTCTGATGCGACAACCACTGCAGCTCCCGGCATAGCTGAAACTACAACCACTGCTGCGACAACCACTGCAGCTTCAACGACGACAGCTGAAGCCACAACCTCTGCAGTGACAACCACTGCAGCTCCCACGACGACGGCTGAAACTACAACCACTGCTGCAACAACCACCATACCAACCTACACATGACGGCTGAAACTACAACCACTGCTGCGACAACCACTGCAGCTCCCACGACGACGGCTGAAACTACAACCACTGCTGCAACAACCACCATAGCTCCCACGACGACGGCTGAAACTACAACCACTGCTGCGACAACCACTGCAGCTTCAACGACGACGGCTGAAACTACAACCACAGCTGCGACAACCACTGCAGCTCCCACGACGACGGCTGAAACTAAAATCACTGCTGCAACAACCACCATAGCTCTTATGACGACGGCTGAAACTACAACCACAGCTGCGACAACGACTGCAGCTCCCACGACGACGGCTGAAACTACAACCACTGCTGCAACAACCATCATAGCTCCCACGACGACGGCTGAAACTACAACCAAAACTGCGACAACCACTGCAGCTCCCACGACGACGGCTGAAACTACAACCACTGCTGGAACAACCACTGCAGCTCCCACGACGACGGCTGAAACTACAACCACTGCTGCGACTACTACTGCAGCTTCAACGACGACGGCTGAAACTACAACCTCTGCAGCGACAACCACTGGTTCTCCCACGACGACAGCTGAAACTACAACCACTGCTGCAACAACCACTATAGCTCCCACGACGACGGCTGAAACTACAACCACTGCTGCGACAACCACGGCAGCTCCCACGACAACGGCTGAAACTACAACCACTGCTGCGACAACCACTACAGCTTCAACGACGACGGCTGAAACTACAACCACTGCTGCCACAACCACTGCAGCTTCAACGACGACGGCTGAAACTACAACCTCTGCAGTGTCAACCACTGCAGCTCCCACGACGACGGCTGAAACTACAACCACTGCTGCAACAACCACCATAGCTCCCACGACGACGGCTGAAACTACAACCACTGCTGCGACAACCACTGCAGCTTCAACGACGACGGCTGAAACTACAACCACAGCTGCGACAACCACTGCAGCGTCAACGACGACGGCTGAAACTACAACCTCTGCAGCGACAACCACTGCAGCTCCCACGACGACGGCTGAAACTACAACCACTGCTGCAACAACCACCATAGCTCCCACGACAACGGCTGAAACTACAACCACAGCTGCGACAACCACTGCAGCTCCCACGACGACGGCTGAAACTACAACCACTGCTGCAACAACCACCATAGCTCCCACGACGACGGCTGAAACTACAACCACTGCTGCGACAACCACTGCAGCTTCAACGACGACGGCTGAAACTACAACCACAGCTGCGAACACCACTGCAGCTCCCACGACGACGGCTGAAACTAAAATCACTGCTGCAACAACCACCATAGCTCTTACGACGACGGCTGAGACTACAACCACAGCTGCGACAACGACTACAGCTCCCACGACGACGGCTGAAACCTTTCAACCGCTCAACGCAGCAACCATCATGGCTCCCGACGACGGCTGAAGCACAACCACAGCTGCGACAACCACTGCAGCTCCCACGACGACGGCTGAAACTACAACCACTGCTGGAACGCGCCTGGCTCCACGACGACGGCTGAAACTACAACCACTGCTGCGACAACCACCATAGCTCCCACGACGACGGCTGAAACTACAACCACTGCTGCGACAACCACTGCAGCTTCAACGACGACGGCTGAAACTACAACCACTGCTGCGACAACCACTGCAGCTCCCACGACGACGGCTGAAACTACAACCTCTGCAGCGACAACCACTGCAGCTCCCACGACGACGGCTGAAACTACAACCACTGCTGCAACAACCACCATAGCTCCCACGACGACGGCTGAAACTACAACCACAGCTGCGACAACCACTGCAGCTTCAACGACGACGGCTGAAACTACAACCACTGCTGGAACAACCACTACAGCTCCCACGACGACGGCTGAAACTACAACCACTGCTGCGACAACCACCATAGCTCCCACGACGACGGCTGAAACTACAACCACTGCTTCGACAACCACTGCAGCTTCAGCGACGACGGCTGAAACTACAACCACTGCTGCGACAACCACTGCAGCTCCCACGACGACGGCTGAAACTACAACCTCTGCAGCGACAACCACTGCAGCTCCCACGACGACGGCTGAAACTAACCACTAACGCAACAACCACCATAGCTCCCCACGACGACGGCTGAAGCTACAACCACTGCTGCGTGTCACTGCAGCTTCCACGACGACGGCTGAAACTACAACCACAGCTGCGACAACCACTGCAGCTTCAACGACGACGGCTGAAACTACAACCTCTGCAGCGACAATACACTGCAGCTCCCACGACGACGGCTGAAACTACAACCACTGCTGCTACAACCACCAGCTCCCACGACGACGGCTGAAACTACAACCACAGCTGCGACAACCACTGCAGCTCCCACGACGACGGCTGAAACTACAACCACTGCTGCAACAACCACCATAGCTCCCACGACGACGGCTGAAACTACAACCACTGCTGGAACAACCACTGCAGCTCCCACGACGACGGCTGAAACTACAACCACTGCTGCAACAACCACCATAGCTCCCACGACGACGGCTGAAACTACAACCACAGCTGCGACAACCACTGCAGCTCCCACGACGACGGCTGAGAAACTAAAATCGCTGCTTTGCTTAACCACCATAGCTCTTACGACGACGTACAAACCTGACCACAGCTGCGACAACATTACCACAGCTCCCCTGACGGCAAACATTAATACTTCAGCAACCACCATAGCTCCCACGACGACGGCTGAAACTACAACCACAGCTGCGACAACCACTGCAGCTCCCACGACGACGGCTGAAACTACAACCACTGCTGGAACAACCACTGCAGCTCCCACAACGACGGCTGAAACTACAACCACTGCTGCGACAACCACCATAGCTCCCACGACGACGGCTGAAACTACAACCACTGCTGCGACAACCACTGCAGCTTCAACGACGACGGCTGAAACTACAACCACAGCTGCGACAACCACTGCAGCTTCAACGACGACGGCTGAAACTACAACCTCTGCAGCGACAACCACTGCAGCTATCACGACGACGTCTGAAACTACAACCACTGCTGCAACAACCACCATAGCTCCCACGACGACGGCTGAAACTACAACCACAGCTGCGACAACCACTGCAGCTCCCACGACGACGGCTGAAACTACAACCACTGCTGCAACAACCACCATAGCTCCCACGACGACGGCTGAAACTACAACCACTGCTGCGACAACACCTGCAGCTTCAACGACGACGGCTGAAACTACAACCACAGCTGCGACAACCACTGCAGCTCCCACGACGACGGCTGAAACTAAAATCACTGCTGCAACAACCACCATAGCTCTTACGACGACGGCTGAAACTACAACCACAGCTGCGACAACGACTGCAGCTCCCACGACGACGGCTGAAACTACAACCACTGCTGCAACAACCACCATAGCTCCCACGACGACGGCTGAAACTACAACCACAGCTGCGACAACCACTGCAGCTCCCACGACGACGGCTGAAACTACAACCACTGCTGGAACAACCACTGCAGCTCCCACGACGACGGCTGAAACTACAACCACTGCTGCGACAACCACCATAGCTCCCACGACGACGGCTGAAACTACAACCACTGCTGCGACAACCACTGCAGCTTCAACGACGACGGCTGAAACTACAACCACTGCTGCGACAACCACTGCAGCTCCCACGACGACGGCTGAAACTACAACCACTGCTGCAACAACCACCATAGCTCCCACGACGACGGCTGAAACTACAACCACTGCTGCGACAACCACTGCAGCTCTCACGGCGACGGCTGAAACTACAACCACAGCTGCGACAACTACTGCAGCTCCCACGACGACGGCTGAAACTACAACCTCTGCAGCAACAACCACTGTTGCTCCCACGACGACGGCTGAAACTACAACCACTGCTGCAACAACCACTGCAGCTCCCACGACGACGGCTGAAACTACAACCACAGCTGCGACAACCACTGCAGCTTCAACGACGACGGCTGAAACTACAACCTCTGCAGCGACAACCACTGCAGCTCCCACGGAGACGGCTGAAACTAGAACCACTGCTGCAACAACCACCATAGCTCCCACGACAACGGCTGAAACTACAACCACAGCTGTGACAACAACTGTTGCTCCCACGACGACGGCTGAAACTACAACCACTGCTGCAACTACCACCATAGCTCCCACGACGACGGCTGAAACTACAACCACAGCTGCGACAACCACTGCAGCTTCAACGACGACGGCTGAAACTACAACCACAGCTGCGACAACCACTGCAGCTCCCACGACGACGGCTGAAACTACAACCACTGCTACAACAACAACCATAGCTCCCACTACGACGGCTGAAACTACAACCACAGCTGCGACAACGACTGCAGCTCCCACGACGAAGGCTGAAACTACAACCACAGCTGCGACAACCACCATAGCTCCCACGACGACGGCTGAAACTACAACCACAGCTGCGACAACCACTGCAGCTCCCACGACGACGGCTGAAACTACAACCACAGCTGCGACAACCACTGTTGCTCCCACGACGACGGCTGAAACTACAACCACATCTGCGACAACCACTGCAGCTCCCACGACGATGGCTGAATCTACAACCACTGCTGCGGCAACCACTGCAGCTTCAACGACGACGGCTGAAACTACAACCACTGCTGTAACAACCACCATAGTTCCCACGACGACGGCTGAAACTACAACCACTGCTGCGACAACCACTGCAGCTCCCACGACGACGGCTGAAACTACAACCACTGCTGCAACAACCACTGCAGCTCCCACGACGACGGCTGAAACTACAACCACTGCTGCGACAACCACGGCAGCTCCCACGACGACGGCTGAAACTACAACCACTGCTGCAACAACCACTGTAGTTTCCACGACGAAGGCTGAAACTACAACCACTGCTGCGACAACAACTGCAGCTCCCACGACGACGGCTGAGTTTACAACCACTGCTGTGACAAGCACGGAAGCTTCAACGACGACGGCTGAAAGTACAACCACTGCTGCGACAACCACCATAGCTCCCAAGACGACGGCTGAAACTACAACCACAGCTGCGACAACCACTGCAGCTTCAACGACGACGGCTGAAACTACAACCACAGCTGCGACAACCACTGCAGCTCCCACGACGACGGCTGAAACTACAACCACTGCTGCAACAACCACTGTTGTTCCCACGACGATGGCTGAAACTACAACCACTGCTGCGACAACTACCATAGCTCCCACGACGACGGCTGAAACTACAACCACTGCTGCGACAACCACTGCAGCTCCGGCGACGAGCGAAGCTACAACCACTGCTGCGACAACCACTGCAACTCCCACGACGACGGCTGAAACTACAACCACAGCTGCGACAATTACCATGGCTCTCCCGACGACGGCTGAAACTACAACCACTGCTGCGACAGTGCCATAGCTCCACGACGACGGCTGACACTACAACCACTGCTGCGACAACCACTGTTGCTCCCACGACGACGGCTGACACTACAACCACTGCAGGTCCCACGACGACGACTGAAACTATAACTACTGCTACCACAACAACCATAACACCCACGACAACGGATGCCACTAAAACTACTGCTAACACAACCACCATTGCTCCCACGACGACGACGGAATATACAACCCCAGCTACCACAACTACCATAGCTCCCACGACGATGACTGATTCTACAACCCCAGCCACCACAACCACTGTAGCTCCCACGACGACGGCTGAAACTACAACCACTGCTGCGACAACCACTGCAGCTCCGACGACGACGGCTGAAACTACAACCACAGCTGCGACAACCACCATAGCTCCCACGACGATGGCTGAAACTACAACCACTGCTACCACAACCTCCATACCTCCCACGACAACGGCTGAAACTACAACCACTGTTGCAACCACGACGACGGCTGAAACTACAACCACTGCTGCGACAACCACTGTTGCTCCCACGACGACGGCTGAAACTACAACCACTGCTGCGACAACCACTGTTGCTCCCACGACGACGGCTGAAACTACAACCACTGCTGCGACAACAACTGCAGTTCCCACGACGACGGTTGAAACAACAACCACTGCTGCGACAACCACTCTTGCTCCCACGACGACAGCTGAAACTACAACCACTGCTGCGACAACAACTGCAGTTCCCACGACGACGGTTGAAACAACAACCACTGCAAGTCCCACGACGACGGCTGACACTACAACCACTGCTGCGACAACCACTGTTGCTCCCACGACGACGGATGAAACTACAACCACTTCTTCGACAACAACTCTTGCTCCCACGACGACGGCTGAAACTACAACCAGTGCTACCACAAACACCATAACTCCCACGACGACGGCTGAAACTACAACCACTGCTGCGACAACCACTGCAGCTTCAACGACGACGGCTGAAACTACAACCACTGCTGCGACAACCACTGCAGCTTCAACGACGACGGCTGAAACTACAACCACTGCAGCTCCCACAACGACGGCTGAACCTACAACCAGTGCTGCGATAACCACCATAGCTACAACGACGACGGCTGACACTACAACCACTGGAGCTCCCACGACAACGGCTGACACTACAACCACTGCTGCGACAACCACTGTTGCTCCCACGACGACGGCTGACACTACAACCACTGCTGCGACAACCACTGTTGCTCCCACGACGACGGCTGACACTACAACCACTGCAGGTCCCACGACGACGACTGAAACTATAACTACTGCTACCACAACAACCATAACACCCACGACAACGGATGCCACTAAAACTACTGCTAACACAACCACCATTGCTCCCACGACGACGACGGAATATACAACCCCAGCTACCACAACTACCATAGCTCCCACGACGATGACTGATTCTACAACCCCAGCCACCACAACCACTGTAGCTCCCACGACGACGGCTGAAACTACAACCACTGCTGTGACATCCACTGCAGCTCCCACGACGATGGCTGAAACTACAACCACTGCTACCACAACCACCATAACTCCCAGGACGACGGCTGAATCTACAACCACTGCTGCGACAACCACTGCAGCTCCCACGACGACGGCTAGAACTACAACCACTGCTGCGACAACCACTGCAGCTCCAACGACGACGGCTGACACTACAACCACTGCTGCGACCACCACAGCAGCTTCCACGACGACAGCTGACACTACAACCGCTGCTGCGACAACCACTGCAGCTTCAACGACGACGGCTGAAACTACAACCACTGCTGCAACAACCACTGAATCTCCAACGACGACGGCTGAAACTACAACCACTGCTGCAACAACCACTGTTGCTCCCACGACGACGGCTGACACTACAACCAGTGCTGCGATAACCACTGCAGCTTCAACGACGACGGCTGAAACTACAACCATTGCTACCACAACCACCATAACTCACAGGAGGACGGCTGACACTACAACCGCTGCTGTGACAACAGCAGCTCCCACGACGACAGCTGAAACTACAACAATTGCTGCGACAACAACTGCAGCTCCCACGACTACGGCTGACACTACAACCGCTGCTGTGACAACAGCAGCTCCCACGACGACAGCTGAAACTACAACAATTGCTGCGACAACAACTGCAGCTCCCACGACGACGGTTGAAACAACAACCACTGTTGCGACAACCACTGCAGGTCCCACGACGACGGCTGACACAACAACTACTGCTGCGACAACCACTCTTGCTCCCACGACAACGGCTGACACTACAACCACTGCTGCGACAACCACTGCAAGTCCCACGACGACGGGTGAAACTACAACCACTGCTGCGACCACCACTAAAGCTCCAACGACGACGGCTGAAACTACAACCACTGTTGCGACAACCACTGTTGCTCCCACGACGACAGCTGAAACTACAACCACTGCTGTGAAAACCACTGCAGCTCCCACGACGACAGCTGAAACTACAACCACTGCTACCACAACCACTATAACTAACACGACGACGGCTGACACTACAACCACTGCTGCGACCACCACAGCAACTTCCACGACGACGGCTGATTCTACAACCACTGCTGCGACAACCACTGAAGCTCCAACGACGACGGCTGAAACTACAACCACTGCTGCGACCACCATAGGAACTTTCACGATGACGGCTGACACTACAACCACTGCTGCGACAACCGCTGAAGCTCCCACAACGACGGCTGAAACTACAACCACTGCTGCGACCACCACAGCAACTTCCACGACGACGGCTGACACTACAACCACTGCTGCGACAACCGCTGAAGCTCCCACAACGACGGCTGAAACTACAACCACTGCTACCACAACCACCATAACTCCCACGACGACAGCTGACACTACAACCAGTGCTGCGTTATCCACTGCAGCTCCCACGACGATGGCTGAAACTACAACCATTGCTGCGACAACAACTGTAGCTCCCACGACGACGGCTGAAACTACAACCACTCCTACCACAACCACCATAGCTCCTACGACGACGGCTGACACTACAACCAGTGCTGCGACAACCACTACAGTTCCCACGACGACGGCTGAAACTACAACCACTGCTACAACAACCACTGTTGCTCTCACGACGACGGATGACACTGCAACCACTCCTACCACAACCACCATAGCTCCTACGACGACAGCTGACACTAGAACCACTGCTGCGACAACAACTCTTGCTCCCACGACGACGGCTGACACTACAACCACTGCTGCGACAACCACAGCAGCTCCCACGACGACGGCTGACACTACAACCACTGCTGCGAAAACCACAACAGCTCCCACGGCGACAGCTGACACTACAACCACTGCTGCGACAACAACTCTTGCTCCCACGACGAAAGCTAACACTACAACCACTGCTGCGACAACCACAGCAGCTCCCACGACGACATTTGAAACTACAACCACTGCTACCACAACCACCATAATTCCCACGACGACGGCTGAAACTACAACCACTGCTGCGAGAACCACAGCAGCTCCCAGGACGACAGCTGAAACTACAACCAGTGCTACCACAACCACCATAACTCCCACGACGACGGCTGACACTACAACCACTGCTGCGACAACCTCTGTTGCTCCAGCGACGACGGCTGACACTACAACTACTGCCGCGACAACCACAGCAGCACCCACGACGATGGCTGAAACTCCAACCACTGCTGCGACAACCACAGCAGCACCCACGACGACGGCTGACACTAAAACCACTGCTGCGACAACCACTGCAGATCCCACGATGACGGCAGACATTACAACACCTGCTACCACAACCACCATAACTCCCACGACAACGGCTGACACGAACCCAACTTCTGCGACAACCACATTTGCTCCAACGACGACGGCTGACACTACAACCACTGCTGCGACCACCACAGCAGCTTCCACGACGACGGCTGACACTACAACCACTGCTGCAACAACCACTGCAGCTCCCACGACGACGGTTGAAACTACAACCAATGTTGCTCCCACGACAACGGTTGACAGTACAACCACTGCTGCGACAACCACTGCAGCTTCAACGACGACGGCTGAAACTACAATCACTACTACCACAACTCCCACGTCAACGGCTGACACTACAACCACAGCAGTTCCCACGACGATGGCTGAAACTACAACTACTGCTACCACAACCGCCATAGCTCCCACGACGACGGCTGACACTACAACCACTGCTTTGACAACCACTGCAACTCCCATGACGACGGCTGAAATTACAACCACTGCTACCACAACTATCATAGCTCCCACGACGACGGTTGACATTACAACCACTGCTGCGACAACCACTGTTGCTCCCACGACGACGGTTGAAACTACAACTACTGCTGCGACACCCATTGGAGCTCCCAAGACGACGGCTAACACTAGAACCACTGTTGCTCCAACGACGACGGCTGACACTACAACCACTGCTGCGACAACCACTGCAGCTCCCACGACGATGGCATACACTACAACCACTGCTACCACAACTACCATAACTCCCACGACGACGGCTGACACTACAACCACTCTTGCTCCTATGACGACGGCTGAAACTACAACCACTGCATCGAAAACCACTGCAGGTCCCACCACGACGGCTGAAACTACAACCACTGCTACCATAACCACCATAGCTCCCACGACAACGGCTGAAACTACAACCACTGCTGTGACAACCACTGCAGCTCCCACGACGACGGTTGGCACTAAAACCACTGCTGCGACAACCACTGCAGTTCCCACAACGACAGCTGAAACTACAACCACTGCTACCACAACTACCATAACTCCCACGACGACTGCTGACACTATGACCATTGCTTTAACAACCACTGTTGCTCCCACGACGACGGCTGACACTACAACCACTGCTACCACGACCACCATAGCTCCCACAACGACGGCTGACAGTACAACCACTGCTACCACAACCACTATAGCTCCCAGAACGACGGATGAAACTACAACCACTGCTACCACAACCATCATAGCTCCCACGACGACGGCTGACACTACACCCACTGCAGCTCCAACGACGACGGCTAAAACTACAACCACTGCTGCGACAACCACTGCAGCTCCAACGACGACAGCTGAAACTACAACCACTGCTACCACAACCACCATAACTCCCACGACGACGGCTGACACTACAGACACTGCTGCGACAACCACTGTTGCTCCCATGACGAAGGCTGACACTACAACCACCGCTGCGAAAACCACAGCAGCTCCCATGATGACGGCTGAAACTATAACCACTACAGCTCCCACGACAACGGCTGACACTACAACCACCGCTGCGAAAACCACAGCAGCTCCCATGACGACGGCTGAACCTTCAACTACTGCTACCACAACTACCATAGTTCCCACGACGACGGATGACACTACAATCACTGCTGCGACAACTACTACAGCTCCCACGACGACGATTGAAACTACAACCACTGCTGCGACAACCACTACAGCTCCCACGACAACGGCTGACACTACAACCACTGCAGCTCCCACAACGACGGCTGACACTACAACCACTGCAGCTCCCACGACAACGGCTGACACTACAACCACTGCTACCAAAACCACCATAGCTCCCACGACAACGGCTGACACTACAATCACTACTGCAACAACCAATGTTGCTCCAACGACGACGGCTGACACTACAACCACTGCTGCGACAACCATCATAGCTCTGACGCCGACGGATGAAATTACAACCACTACTACCACAACCACCATAGCTCCCACGACGACGGCTGGCACTACAACAACAGCTACCACAACCACCGTCGCTCCAACGACGATGGTTGAAACTACAACAGCTGCTACAACAACCACTGTAGCTTCCACGACGACGGCTGACACTACAACAGCTGCTATAACAACCACTGTAGCTCCCACGACGACGGCTGACACTACAACCACTGCTACGACAACCACCATAGCTCCCTCGACGATGGATGACACTAACACTACTTCTACCACAACCACCATAGCTCCCACGACGACGGCTGAAACTATAACCACTGCTACCACAACCACCATAGCTCCCACAACGACGGCTGACAGTACAACCACTGCTACCACAACCACTATAGCTCCCAGAACGACGGATGAAACTACAACCACTGGTACCACAACCATCATAGCTCCCACTACGACGGCTGACACTACAACCACTGCTGCGGCAACAACTGCAGTACCCACGACGACGGCTGAGACTACAACCACTGCTACCAGAACTACCTTAGCTCCCAAGACGATTGCTGACACTATAACCACTGCTGCGACAACGACTTCAGCCCCCTCGACGATGGCTGAAACTACAACCACTGCTACCACAACCACTGTTGCTCCCACGACAACGGCTGGCGCTACAACTCCTATTACCACAACCAATGTAACTACCACGACAACGATTGACACTACAACCACTGCTAAAACAACCACCGTAGCCCCCACGACGGCGGATGACACTACAACTAATGCTACCACAAGCACAACAGCTCCCACGACGACGGCTGACATTACAACCTCTCCTACCACAACCACCATAGTTCCCTCAATGACAGGTGACACTGCAACTACTGCTACCACTACTACCGCAGCTTCCACGATGGCGGCTGGCACTACAACCACTGCTACCACATCCACCGCAGCTCCCACGACGACGGCTGACATTACAACTACTCCTACCACAACCACCATAGCTTCCACGACGACGGCTGACACTACAACTACTGTTAGCACAACCAATGTACCTCCCACGAGAACGGTTAACACTATAACCACTGCTATTACAACCACCGCTACTACCACGACGACGGCTGACACTACAAACATTGCTACCACAAACACTGAAGCTCCCATGACAATGGCTAACACTACAACCAGTACTACCACAACCACCGTAGCTCCAACGACGGCGGCTGACACTGCAACCACTGATATCGCAACCACTACAGTTCCTACGACTATAGCTGACACTATAATCACTGCTACCACAACCACCGTTGCTCCAACGACGACAACTGATACTACAACTGCTGCTACCATAACTAACATACCTCCCACGACAACGGCTGACACAACAACAACTGCTACCACAACCACCGTATCTCCCACGACGACGGCTGACACTACAACCATTGCTTACACAACCACCATAGCTCCAACGCCAACGGCTGACACTACAACCACTGCTACCACAACCACCGTTGCTCCAACGACGACAGCTGATACTACAAGCACTGCTACCACAACCACCCTAGCTCAAACGACGACAGCTGACACGACAACCACTGCTACCACAACTACCGCAACTCCCACTACAACTACTGACACAACTTCTGATACTACAACTGCTGCGACAACAACTGACAGAACCATAGATACTACAATTGCTGTCATTACAGCCACTACTGGTACAACCACTGAAAATACAACTTCTGATATTAAAACCACTGACACATCCATTGGTACTGCAACCACTGATTCTACAACTGCTGCCACAGGTGCTACAACCACTGGTATAACCACTCTTACTGTTACAACTGCTGCCACAACAGCCAGTAAAACTTCTAATCCTACAGCCACTGTTGCTACAACCCCTGACACAACCAGATATGCTGCCACTACAACCATTGCTGCTACAACCACTGACAAAACAATTTTTGATACTACAACTGCTGTGCCTAAAATTGGCACAACCACTAATACTACAACAGCTGCCTCTACAACTACTACTGGTACAACCACTGACACTTCTGATGCTCCAATTGCTGCCACAAAAACTACTGCTGTTATAATCACTAATGATACAACCTCTGGGACTACGATTTCTAATCCTACAACCACTGCTGCTATAATCTCTGACACAACCACTGCTGTTATAACCTCTGATACAACCACTTCTGATGCTACAAATGCTGTCACTACAACCACTGCCACAACCACATCTGACACTACGACTACAAATCCTACAACCACTGCTACTACAACCTCTATCACAACCACTTCTGATATTACAACTTCTACCACAACGGCCACTGCTGTTATAATAGCAGATTCAACAACCTCTGGTGCTAATTTTTCTAATCCTATAACTAATGCTGCTACAACCACTGACACAACCACTTCTGATACTGCTGCTGCTACTACAACTACAACTGTTACACTAACTGACACAACCACTGATACTACAACTTCTACCATTACAACCACTAATGGTGCAACTAATGAAATAACCCCTTCTGATACTACGACTGCTGCAACTACAACCATTACTGCTACAAACACTGACACAACAATTTCTGATGCTACAATTCCTGTAACTACCACTGACACAACTAATTCTGATACTACAACTCCAGCTACTAAAACAAATGACACATCTACTGATACTACAATTACTGCTACTACAACCACTATTGACACAAAAACACCTGATACTATAACAACTGACACAACCACATCTGACACTCAGACTGCTACCTCTACAACCATTGCTGTTATAACAACTGACACAACCACCTCTAACGCTCAGACTGCTGCCTCTACAACAACTACTGGGGTAACCGCTGACACTACAACCACTGAAATGGGCATGTCTGACACTACTACTGTTGCCATAACTACTGATTCAACATCCTCTGGCACTAAAGCTGCTGTCACTATTAAAACCGCTGCTTCACCCACTAATACAACTACTGCAACCATGACTGCTGATAGAACAACAGATGCTACCACATCTGACAAAAACACTACAACTTCTGCAACTACAGACATTGTTGCTACAACTATTGACACAAAAACACCTGATACTACAACTACTGGAACTTCAACCACTAACACAACCATTTCTGATACTACAACCACTGCTGCTACAAACACTATTGATACTACTACAACCACTGACACAACCACTTCTGATACTAAAACTGCTGCTATTACAACCACTGATATTACATCCATTGACATATCAATTTCTGGTAGTACGACTGCTGCCACCACAACAACAGCTGCTACAACCACTGACACAACCAGTTTAGTAGCTAAATCCACTGACATGACCTCTGACACTACCGATTCATCCACCTCTAACACTATGACAGCTGCCATCACAATCGTTGTTTCTACAACCACTGCTAAAACTACCTCTGACTCTATGATTGCTGACACTACAACCACTGAGACGACCACAACTGATGCCACTATTACACCCACTGACACAGCCACTCATACTACAACTGCTGCTACTTCAAGAACTGCTTCTACAACCACTAACATGACCATTGATAAAACAACTGCTTCCACTACAACCAAAGCTTCTACAACCACTGACACATCCACTTCTGACACTACAACCGGTGCTGCTACAACCACTGACACATCCACTTCTGATACTTCAACTGTTGCCACTAAAAGCATTGTTGCTACAGCAACTGACACAATCACAGTTACTGACTCAACCCTCTCTGATAATAAAACTACCATTGATGACACAAACACTAAAACATCCATCTTTGGTACTACAATTGCTTCTTTAAACACTAATACTATTACTACTGTGACTACAATTACTGCTGCCACAAGTGATGATACATCCACTCTAGATACTTTGAATGCAACGAGAGCTGCCAGTACAGCAGCAGCTAAGACCAGTAATGTAACCACATCTAACACCACCAGTGGTTCCACTACAATTGCTACTGCTATAACCTATGAAACACCTACAGCAGCTGCTGTTAGAACCACAGACATAACTAATTCTAAAACATCAACTGTTCTCACTCCAACCATTGACACTACTACTGCTGCCGTCACCACCACTCATGCTACAACTATGGGCAAAACCATTCCTCGTAATATGACTACTGTTATTACCATCCCTTCTGATACATTCAACGAGACAACCACCTCTGATAAAACGACTGCTGACATTACAACTGCTGCTACAACCACTGACATAACTACCACTGGTACTAATACTACTGCCACTACAACTGCTGACGTATCCACTGATACTGCAACCAATAGTACATGGGTTGCTGATAATACAGCTTCTGACACAAGCATTACTGGTGCTACTGTTCAAATCAGCAGTACTATGATCACTGATACCATAAATACTGATACTACGGACAATGAATCTACCACTACTGCTAAGCACCTAACTGGCACATATACTACAGCTAATACTACTGCCACTGCTGCCAGTGGCATCACTAACACTGTCAAGACCTCTACTGTTGCTACCACAGTTAATAACAAAACCAGTGATCTTACGGTCACTGATAGTGTCTCGACTGATTACACGACCAGCGGAACCATCAGAAATGATTCTACGACCATCAACACCACCGAAGTCACGACTGCCCACCCGCATTCCCCTTCCTGCGGCTGTGGGTGCAAGCTCAGTGCTACGTCAACTACCGTCATCAGATGCAAAAAGGGCTCTAAAGGTTAGATTGTCACTTTCCATTGTCACTGTTTGTTATTACTAAACGTTAACTGTTAACCACAGTCACTGCTATATCTTTAGTACATGCATCAGTAAAGATAAAAGAAATACTGAAGCAAATGTGACATGGAAACTGATATATTAGAGACTTTTCCTAACGCAAAGTCCCCTTTCAGGTTGCAGGAAGCATGGCAGTATTTTCCTGAAGCTGTTTCAAAGAATCAAACGCAATTGAACTTCACGCCTTACAAATCCCCAATGATTTCTCTTTTATTTTCATTGACTCCAACTGTCGTGTAGATGAATTTGTATAGATGGTGATAGTGAAAAGAATTTTAGTATTTGGATATAATGATGGCAAGTGACGGACAATTTCATACTACAGCCTAATTCATTTCAGTGATTGGTGGGTTGAGGGAAATTTCTTTTTTCTCAAGTCCCAGATATGATAAGTTATTCACAATAAATGAAGTTTGCTATCATAAATGGCGTATAGTAAAAGAGGGATAATACATTTATGGTCGCATATTTTAAGAGTGAATGCATGAAATAAAATTGGTTATTCTTATCTGTTACAACTTCAAGTGTGAGAGATAAAGGATTCCACGTAACTTTACAGCGTTTTTTTCAAACATAACAGAAAGTACCATGCTTAACCAATCCTTCAAATATTATAGTAAAATTATTAGAAATTTAGCTAGTCTAAATGGAACATCTTCAAAATATCGGATATTTCGATCATTTTAGTTCAAGTCACAATTAAAAAAAAAAAAAAAAAAAAAAAAAAAAAAAAAAAAAAAAAAAAAAAAAAGGACCTAACTTTCCTTGTTTCTTTCACAGTGAAACCATATAACATGAGTATATGGGATTGTGAATTTGATATCAATATGTATCCCACATCTTTTTTTTGCCCACGCACATTTTGTTATATGATTGGCACCGTCCTACGGTCCGGGAAGTTTAATTACTTTGGAACCATGTTTCTGTATTTTTTTTGCAATAGTAACAGTATCAGTGTATTTTTTAATGGTTGATACGGCGAGGGTTCCTGGTCATTCATACACTAATGTTGTTCCAGGTCATCACAACTGAAGGGCAGTTAAAGGGGTCTATGTTACCCATAACTGAGAGGGAATTAAAGAGATGGAGTCATTCAAGCATGGGGTACCCTTTGGTCATGAGTCTTTCCAGTCCTGTTGACAAGCCATTGAGCCGTTAAAAAACTAAATTCTAACGGCAAAGAAGAAACAAACATAGAAAATGAAGTGGTGTGGTGAGTTAAGAAGTAAAAGAAAGATTAAATGAGGGCAGCATTGTGAGCATGACGTCATGCAGTGTTCATAGAATCAACTTTTGTATTTTCTCCTTCTTGCTGTTTCTCTTTATGTAACTCTTTATTTTCATGCTTCTCTATGTTTTTTTTTCGTCTAAAGTATCTGTCTAGTAATGCATGTGTATCAGTCAGTCTTTTCACCCCTGTTTATCTTTATCTTCGCGTCAGTCTCACTTTTTTCTCTTCCTCCCTTTGTTGAAAGAATTACGAGGTTCACCTTTGAATTCATGATCGAGATAACGAGGTCCTGCAAGTGTGTGGTCGGCTTGTCGTGGGTGCCGTTCATTCTTACAGACTAACATTGTTGATAAACATACATGAATATATGTTAACACACACACACATACACACACATACATCCACACTCAATCTCTCCTCCCTCCAAATTCACAATCATTTACTCTCTTACAAACACGCAAATACATACACGCACATGGACACGCACGCACACACACGCATACACACACACACACACGCACACGCACACGCACACGCACACACATGAACATGCTCCTCACTCACTTGGTACTCACTCATAAATTAGTCTCTTGGGCAGTTTCATCATTGCTCCCAACACTTGTCTAGTAATTATATCAGACGTGAATCGAAAAGCTGAGCAGTTCGAGCGAGAAGCATCTCCACTCGCATCTCTCCCTTTGTCGTTTTAGCTCGGCTTTTGGCACTCTATCATGCAAAATGCTTTCATAAATCTGTTTTGAAATGCCAAAGGCTTTTCAAAACATGAGAATGACTAAATTATAGCTTTGGTGTCTAACAAATGGATAAAAAAATAGTGACAACAATAATAGTAATAAAGGTCACAATATTTCTACAACTGGGTCACATGGCACTAAAGTTATACACGAGCTTTCGCAGAACTTCCAAGGCAACTCAGTACTTTCAACAAGAATATAACTAAATACATAGATGTGTCCAACCAATGCATTTCCTTCTTCATATCTACATTCAAAGAGATTATAATCGAATACGATATATATATATATATATATATATATATATATGTATATATATGTATGGTTATATATATGTACACACACACACACACACACATATATATATATATAT
>BOPN01001350.1:60000-70000 GCA_017312705.2 Penaeus japonicus
AGATTTGGACTAATTGTTTATCTGTCACGTTACCTGCTAATGTTATTAACGGGGTATTCTTCTGTCCACATTTGATTTACAACAAGCATTAAAAATGAAATGTTTTCTTCATATAAACACAGATTAAAAAGTGATTCCATACTTGTGTATGCATTATGACATTTGAAAATATGCTGCTGTGTTCCTCTAACCTTCTCGATCATTCCCGTAGACACCAACATATGCAGACACCTAACGCAGAATTATCTTCTTGCAAGTTGACATTACTGCAAACCTCCCTCATACTGATTTTCATGAGTTTAGGTTATTGCAGTTTACTACGAGAGTCGCAATGTATCACAATATTTCATTTTGATATGACTCATTCAAGTAGCTCCTGGGTCAAAATTCTGACCCAAGAAGGATGAACGGACATTTCCTATTCTGTGGAAATATATAGCTCATTTTTGCTTAGTGAATCAGGATTCTCACTGCACAACCTGAGCCACTGGAGACTGTTTGTATACTTGCACATCCTATAAGCTTCCTCCTGAACAACACAATATAAGGTCGTCTGCATAAAGACTGCATGAGACAACCCTTGGAACTATTTTGATGATACCACTGATAATTATGCGAACAAGGCCACTCCTCTGTGAGATCCCTTCCTATCCCTTCCTTTTCAAACCCTGTCGGTTTTGTCTAGGCTGACTAAGCCTTCGGAGTAGGTCATGAAATGGATATACTCTCCTTAATGATCTAGTCTCCATAAAGTCCATCTGGCTTCCTTTGTCACTTGCTTGGCATTGGCTTGGGTCTTTTAAGGTCATAATACATTGCTTTAGCTGCCTTAGTGTTTGTTGAGATTCATCGGATCACCACAATACCAGAGGTTGATGGCATTGTTCAGTACTTTTGGGAGTGGATGCTTTTACTGCAATATTAATTTATACTTGAGTTGATAAACAACTTTCCCAAATACACTGAAACTCATCAATAATTCCCTGCATCACGCATGCAGTCTACATGGCCATGTCACCCTCTCTGCATCCTACTGACAGAATAACCATTCACCATCTCAAAAAGTATTGGATAAGGATAAGCCAGATTAGCGGAGCAGATGCTGCGCCCGGGCTTATATGCACTATGGCAAGCCCGCCTGTGTCAGCGAGTGCTGACTCGTGAGAGTGTGCCAACGAGTGTTTTCCTGATCTGAGCTTTGTCCTTACCCACCGTGGTGCCCAACCACAGCAGTGGCCGCCAGCCGACAGTGGAAACTCACGAGCTTGGACGAGGCTAAAAGTATTGGAAACTACTTGATTCCATGTAAATCTTCCATGACCAGCTAAGTGAATTCCAGCTGTGCCCTACCTGAACCAAGTGACAAGACAATATAGGAGAATGTCCCAATCTGACTTTGGATGCATGTAGGTGTATCACTACTCAGTGGCTTTCCTTCAACTCTTGAGAGCATTGGCTCCACAGAGGTGGTGATGGCTATTGAAGATTCGTAGGAGCAGAAACGGTTGAGGTTTCACAAACAAATCTTCGAATTCGTCCATGTTGAGACGGATTTTGCAATGAGATAGTGCAGTTTATCTTATTTTGCATGAATTCCCTGATAGTTTGATTACATCAGGATATCTGTTAACTCAGACTGATATGTTACTTATCAAGGTGTCTGACAGCCCATGCCACATACCTTTTGCTTGTGATTTACAGAGATGTTGTCTGCCTTTGGAATTTCTCACTGCAACTATAGGGCAGGACTGAGTCTTGACTACAAAAGCACGCTGAACAAAAGCAATAACCCTTTGGATGTGGTGACCATTGAAGCTTTCATCACGGAAGCCTTCAGTGTCTTCTGGACTCCTTGCCTGCTTTTGGAACTTTATTTGGTACATCAGTAGTGGCGAAGTGGGAAAAGTATTGGTGTTCAGATGGCACCATGAAGGATGGGCTCATCACATTGCCTCTAGGAGACTGATCTTTTTCTTACACTGTTTGAACAAAACATCATGAGTTTCTCTACAGGTGTAACGGGAAAGTGGTCTAGGACAGTCATTCCCTTCTTGATCTGTTCTTCCACAATTGAAGAATAATCTTAGTAGTCCTTTCCTTTCTCTTTGAGGACAAGAGTTGAAAGAGGAAATGTAAACAGATAAACAAGGATAAATGCTAAAATGATAGCGATATAAACAAACATTACTTTAAGGTTGTTCAAATTTGAACGAGGAAAACACCAGTTATTGCTCTATCAGTGCGTGAAGTAGAATATATGAATTACATATTGCATACGTTTTTTTTTTCCAGAAACATCGTTGGGATTTATCACTCATGCAGTAATGTCTTATTCAAATTCTTAAATTAGAAGCAAAGAAATTAATTATGTTGTTTGGCCATTGTATATAGTATACAAGGAGCATAATCGTGATATTGTCAACAATACTACTATTATTATTACAAAAAATAAGGTTAAGAATTATAAACATTATTGTTGTAATAACAATTACCATGATAACCATAATAAAAAATATATTATCAATGACGGTAGTCATAATAATTAGAATAGTGCTATTATCAAAATGCATTATAGTAATAATATTAATGATAACATCAACATTAATGATAATAGTAAAGAGAATGACGAAACTGCATAAAAGATTTAACCCTTTAACCTCGGGAGTACCATATACGGACGTTCAAGCAAATAGCTGTGAAGGCCGGAAGAACCATACATGGTTTTGCCTTTTATCTCTATTTCCTTTGATGTTTTCGGATATCTATTTATGCTTGCGCCTTAGATATGCCGCTGAAAATATATTACCAGATAGGAAAAGGAATTGATCTTCGTCTTTCATACATTATACAAAAATATATCAATTATGGTTATGGTATGAGAGCATCATCCGAAACAATGCTGCCGACAGGAAGGGTAGGCGAGCCTGTCTCTGTACGGCGAGTGACCTCACTGACCTATCATAGGCATTATCTGCAGCGTCCATGTCTGCAATAACTGGCAATCACTCGCTGTTATTCGCTGACTTATTTGAAATGATTCCGGCAGGTAACTCCGACTATCATATATATATATATATATATATATATATATAATACATATACACACACATACTTATACAGATAGGTAAATAGATATATTATATATATTATATATATAATATATATATATTATATATATATGTATATATATATATATATATATATATATATATATATATATATATATATATATATATATATATATATGAAAAAAATGAATCGACCAGGTTACTAAGGTTCTTATTAATTAGGGAATTGGGAACTCTCATTACAAGTAAACGATCGCCCGATTTACATTGTTTGTGCAGCATCAAAAGTTCAAATAAGTATTTATTTTCTTTAAAGCTCTAACGTATATGTTACATTGTAAAACTCATGAGATAAAAACGAATTGAACACAGGTGCGCGAAGATTGCGTTACCTCATAGAAAACAGGAATTCATAAAACAAAGATTTATTGTATGATTTCATTTATGTTACATATCAATATATATATATAATTGTAGACATTTGTTGTAAGGATTTGAGCTTTTGCGACGCAGTAAGATGTTTACCGACTAATTAATTTCATTTTATTTTTTAATATTACAAGCTTCATTATTCATCTGTAAATCTGAGAAGCATCTTAACGGAAAAAATAATGTGGAAGGTATTTTTTTAATCAAGATGATGATGATAATGGTGATGATGATTATGGTGATGATGATGATGGCATTGACGACGATGATGATGGTGATAATTATGATCATGGTGATGAATAGGATGATAATGATAATGATAAAAATGTTAATGATAATAACAACGACAAAACAACAACAATAATGATAGTTGAAAAATAGTTTACTTTTAGATTAAGTTTAAGTTTAAAAGGGATGATTATGACATTGAAAATAATAACGTTTATCATTAACATCATTAGAATGAAAATGATAATAATATTTATCATTATCATGATAATATTGATGATAATGATGATAATGATTATGTGTTTATTGCCGACAGATAGTCTATACAGAGAGTCGAATTCCCTGAAACCAACGATAGTAAAGAAAAATAATTTTTTTCAAAGGATGGAATGAACCTTTCGGCGGTTTTAGAAACACACCGTATTGTCATGGGAGACAGAACAAGTCAGAGAAAATACCAATACCCTTCTGAGTAAAGGCATAGATCTTACAATGAAGTGCAGTGCTGCAATACATCGCATCAACAACCTTGGGTAGTATGGGGATTCCATAACGCAATCAACCTCATTGGGCCATTCACTGTTTTTCATAACTTTCTTTTGCCATAATAGTTAGTATTCACAATGCTATCATATACCTCACAACTTTAGACTGATTGATAACTATATAACAATATTTTTCATAAATTTTCATAAGTCTTAGTAAGATAGAGAGAGAGAGAGAGATAAAGAGAAAGAGAGAGGGAGAGAGAAAGAGAGAGAGAGAGGGAGATGGAGAGAGTGAAAGGGAGAGTGAGAATGAGAAAGAGAGAAATAGAAAGAAATAGAGAGAGAGAGAGAGAGCGTTCAAAAGTTCTCCCTACGATTGGACAATATTTAAGTATTAGGGTGTTATTGGGATATATATGGGATATATATAATACTTATATATATATATATATATATATATATATATATATATATATATACATATATATACATATATATATATAGCGAGGTTTACTATATATATATATACATATATATATACATATATATATATATATACACAAATTTTACCTCCCTGACCGGGACTCGAACCTGAGCTGTCAGAGTGACAGATCTGGCTGCTAATCTAATAGACCACGCGACCCACTAAAAGAATTGTCTAACCAGATGCCTTACAATCATCATGGAAATCACCTATATACTCTTAGCAGAGCAGTGATGGCGAGGTTTACTATATTAAAATGCGTTATTGCCATCTTCCTCACACACACACACATATATATATATATATCTTATATAAACATATGTACATATATGTATATGTATATATATATACATACATATACATACATATATATATATATGTATATATATGTGTGTAATTTATATATATGTATATGTATATATATATACGTTTGTATATAAATATACACATACATACATATACATAAAGATACTAACACAGAAACACACATGCACATACATTTGTATAAATAAATTCACACATATATGTATATATATATATATATATATATATATATATATATATATATATATATCTGCATACATATGTATAGATATATATGTATATATACACATATATATGATTTATATATGTATATATATGTATATATATATATATATATATATATATATATATATATATATATATATATATATATATGTATATACATATACAGACATACTAACATAGAAACATACAAAAACACGCACACATGCACATACATTTATATAAATAAATTCATATGTATATACATACATACATAAATCATTCTCTCTCTCTATATATATATACACATATATGTATATATATATATATACATATGCACACACACATAATTATCATATTTAATCTTTATTTCCTCACAGACCCTTAAAGATGCGGCTAATACGCATTGCTCTGTTAGTTGCCTTTGTTGCAGCAACTGAAGCACAGAACGGAACGGCGACAGACACTACAACCGCAGCTCCCACGACGACGGCTGAGACTACAACCGTTGTTGTCACAACCACTGTGGCTCCAACGACAACGGCTGACACTACAACTGCAGCAGCAACAACTACCGCAGCTCCAACGACAGCTGCCACTACAACTGCTGCTGCTACAACCACTGCAGCTCCAACGACGACAGCTGACACTACAACTGCTGCTGCTACAACCACTGTGGCTCCAACGACGACAGCTGCCACTACAACTGCTGCTGCTACAACCACTGTGGCTCCAACGACGACAGCTGCCACTACAACTGCTGCTGCTACAACCACTGCAGCTCCAACGACGACAGCTGCCACTACAACTGCTGCTGCTACAACCACTGTGGCTCCAACGACGACAGCTGACACTACAACTGCTGCTGCTACAACCACTGTAGCTCCCTCGACGACGGTTGACACTACAACAGCTGCTACAACAACCACTATAGCTCCAACGACGACGATTGACACTACAACAGCTGCTATAACAACCACTGTAGCTCCAACGACGACGGTTGACACTACAACAGCTGCTATAACAACCACTGTAGCTCCAACGACGACGGTTGACACTACAACAGCTGCTACAACAACCACTGTACCTCCAACGACGACGGCTGACACTACAACAGCTGCTACAACAACCACTGTAGCTCCAACGACGACGGTTGACACTACAACAGCTGCTATCACAACCACTGTAGCTCCCTCGACGACGGCTGACACTACAACAACTGCTACCACAACCACTGTAGCTCTCATGACAATGGTTGACACTACAACAGCTGCTACAACAACCACTATAGCTCCAACGACGACGGTTGACACTACAACAGCTGCTACATCAACCACTGTAGCTCCTACAACGACGGCTGACACTACAACAGCTGCTACCACAACCACAATAGCTCCCACGACGACGGCTGACACTACAATCGCTGCTACCACAACCACCATAGCTCCTACGACGACAGTTGACACTACAACAGCTGCTACAACAACCACTGTAGCTCCAACGACGACGGTTGACACTACAACAGCTGCTACAACAACCACTGTAGCTCCCTCGACGACGGTTGACACTACAACAGGTGCTACAACAACCACTGTAGCTCCAACGACGACGATTGACACTACAACAGCTGCTACAACAACCACTGTAGCTCCAACGACGACGGTTGACACTACAACAGCTGCTATAACAACCACTGTAGCTCCAACGACGACGGTTGACACTACAACAGCTGCTACAACAACCACTGTACCTCCAACGACGACGGCTGACACTACAACAGCTGCTACCACAACCACAATAGCTCCCACGACGACGGCTGACACTACAACCGCTGCTACCACAACCACCATAGCTCTTACGACGACGGTTGACACTACAACAGCTGCTACAACAACCACTATAGCTCCAACGACGACGGTTGACACTAAAACAGCTGCTACAACACCCACTGTAGGTCCAACAACGACGGCTGACACTACAACAGCTGCTACCACAACCACTGTAGCTCTCATGACAATGGTTGACACTACAACAACTGTTACCAAAACAACTGTAGCTCCCACGACGACGGCTGACACTACAACCGCTGCTACCACAACCACCATAGCTCCTGCGACGACGGCTGACACTACAACAGCTGCTGCCACAACCACTGTAGCTCCCTCGACAACGACTGACACTACAACAGCTGTTAAAACAACAATAGCTCCCACGACGACGGCTGACACTATAACAGCTGCTATAACAACCTCTATAGCTCCAACGATGACGGTTGACACTACAAAAGCTGCTACAACAACCACTGTAGCTCCTACAACAGCTGTTACCACAACCACAATAGCTCCTACGACGACGGTTGACACTACAACCGCTGCTACAACAACCACTGTACCTCCAACGACGACGGTTGACACTACAACAGCTGCTACAACAACCACTATAGCTCCAACGACGACGGTTGACACTACAACAGCTGCTACAACCACCACTGTAGTTCCAACGACGACGATTGACACTACAACAGCTGCTACAACAACCACTGTAGCTCCAACGACGACGGTTGACACTACAACAGCTGCTACCACAACCACTGTAGCTCCAACGACGACGGCTGACACTACAACAGCTGCTACCACAACCACCATAGCTCCTACGACGACGGTTGACACTACAACAGCTGCTACAACAACCACAATAGCTCCCACGACGACGGTTGACACTACAACAGCTGCTACAAAAACCACTTTAGCTCCAACGACGACGGTTGACACTATAAAAGATGCTACGACAACCACTGTAGCTCAAACGACGACGGCTGACACTACAACAGCTGCTACAACAACCACTATAGCTCCAACGACGACGGTTGACACTACAACAGCTGCTACAACAACCACTGTAGCTCAAACGACGACGGCTGACACTACAACAGCTGTTACCACAACTACAATAGCTCCCACGACGATGGCTGACACTACAACCGCTGCTACCACAACCACCATAGCTCCTACGACGACGGTTGACACTACAACAGCTGCTACAACAACCACTGTAGCTCAAACGACGACGGCTGACACTACAACAGCTGCTACAACAACCACAATAGCTCCCACGACGACGGCTGACACTACAACCGCTGCTACAACAACCACAATAGCTCCCACGACCACGGTTGACACTACAACAGCTGCTACTACAACCACTGTAGCTCCCTCGACGACGGTTGACACTACAACAACTGCTACAACAACCACTGTACCTCCAACGACGACGATTGACACTACAACTGCTGCTACAACAACCACTATACCTCCAACGACGACGGCTGACACTACAACAGCTGCTACCACAACCACTGTAGCTCCCTCGACGACGGCTGACACTACAACAGCTGCCACTACAACAACAATAGCCCCCACGACGACGGCTGACACTACAACAGCTGCTACAACAACCACTATAGCTCCAACGACGACGGTTGACACTACAACAGCTGCTACCACAACCACCATAGCTCCTAAGACGACCGTTGACACTACAACAGCTGCTACATCAACCACAATAGGTTCTACGACGACGGTTGACACTACAACAGCTGCTACAACAACCACTGTAGCTCGAACGACGACGGTTGACACTACAACAGCTGCTACACCAACCATTGTAGTTCCAACGACGACGGCTGACACTACAACAGCTGCTACAACAACCACTGTAGTTCCCACGACGACTTTTGACACTACAAAATCTGCTACAACAACCACTGCAGCTCCAACGACGACGGTTGACACTACAACAGCTGCTACAACAACGACTGTAGTTCCCACGACGACGGCTGACACTACAACAACTGCTACCACAACCACTATAGCTCCCACGACGACGGTTGACACTACAACAGCTGCTACAACAACCACTGTAGCTGAAACGACGACAGCAGACACAACAACAGCTGCTACCACAACCACTGTAGCTCCATTGACGACTGCTGACACTGCAACCGCTGCTACCACAATCACTGTAGCTCCGAAGACGACGGTTGACACTACAAAAGCTGCCACAACAACCACTGCAGCACCAACGACGACGGCTGACACTACAACCGCTGCTACCACTACCACTGTAGCTCTCATGACAATGGTTGACACTACAACAAATGTTACCAAAACAACTGTAGCTCCCACGACGACGGTTGACACTAGAACAGCTGCTACAACAACCACTGTAGCTCCCATGACGACAGCTGACACTACAACCGCTGCTACCACAACTACTGTAGCTACTACGACGACGGCTGACACTACAACAGCTGATACAACAACCACTGCAGCTCCAAGGACGATAGCTGACACTACTACAGCAGCTACAACAACGACTGTAGCTCCCACGACGACGGCTGTCACTACAACAACTGCTAACACAACCACTGTAGCTCCATCGACGACGGTTGGCACTACAAACGCTGATATCACAACCACTTTAGCTCCCACGACGACGGCTGACACTACAACAGCTGCTACAACAACCACTGTAGCTCCAACGGCGACGGCTGACACTACGACCGCGTCTACCACAACCACTGTAGCTCCCACGACGACGGTTGACACTACAAAAGCTGCTTCAACGACCACCGTAGTTCTGACGAAGACGGCTGACACTACAATATCTGCTACAACGACCACCGTAGCAACCATGACGACGACTGACACTGGAACCGCTGCTACCACAACCACCGTAACTCCCACGACGTCGGCAGACACTACAACAGCTGCTACCAC
>BOPN01001350.1:77500-80000 GCA_017312705.2 Penaeus japonicus
TTTCATCATTGTAGTACCAGACGTCTTTGAAACACCTGGACCAC
The DNA here is from genome assembly GCA_017312705.2 of Penaeus japonicus. NCBI lineage: Eukaryota > Metazoa > Arthropoda > Malacostraca > Decapoda > Penaeidae > Penaeus > Penaeus japonicus. Next base: position 77,545 of record BOPN01001350.1, read on the forward strand.
GGACGAGTTTTGGGGATGGTCTCTGAGGCTGCCTCGTCTATGGTATTTACTAGTCTTGCCTCAAGTATATCCACATTATTGTTAAGTAAGAAGTCACTGGTTCTGAGGCACCTGAGCAGGGCCTCCTGGAAAGCTTTCCAGTTGGCCCTGTCAACCTTTCATCGAGGATTGTGCTGTTGCACGGGTCCGGGCCAGCGTCCAAGATGGTAGTGACTATCCCATAGTCATCACTTGTGGCAGAGTTGTTCACATACCAACTAATTCTCTTGACCAGAGCTGCAGTGACAAAGGTAAGGTCAAGGACCCCCCCCCCCCCCGCCAACGTGCGTAGGCTCCTGGCTGTTGAGAAGAGCAATCTCGGGGCATGACTCAAGCACCTCGGCTATGTGGTAGCAGCACAAAGGAATGATATCCCGAGAAGCGAACAGATTCCCCTGTTAAAGTCTCCCTGAGCATGACAATGTCAATGTTCCGAGATCGCATAATCGCGTGGAGAAGGGCATTCCTTAAGGAAAAGCTGTTGATGTTCCACCACAGTATGCTTAAATTAAAAGCCATTGTGCTAATCTGAGTCCATTAAATCTGTGTCGTCAACGATGTCAACACAATCAGTCTCAGTGTCCGACGCCCCAGTGTGGGTAAAGTCAGACATTTCGGAGTCTGACAACTCCTTGGTGAGCTCCTCACTGAGCGTGATTTCACTGGTCGAGCCATTAATAGGGCTGGGTCTCCTGGGAGGTGGAGAATCTTATCTTCACTCTGGATGGTCATGGCTTCCTCACCCTTTGGCGTTTGGGTGTAGGCTCTGCCAGTGTGGTCTTGGCCGCAGGTTGGGTGGGGAGAGGAGTCTCGCCCTGAGTTGGAGTGGGTATTGAGGCCATAGGACTCATCTCCCTCTCCTTCAGGGCAGCGACAGTCTGAGTCATTGCCGTTATGGCGACCTTGACTGCCTTCTCCGTCTCCTCACTGGTCCTCCCCAATGCTGTTGCAACTGTTGTGACAGTTGTCGTCAGCAGGAGCGTCAAGTCCTCTGTAAATAGAGTTGGTCTTTCCACTCTTGGGAAAGACTTTGTTGTGTTCCCAGACCCCTTCCGGGCCTATTTCCGCCTTGAAACATCCACCAGAGCCAGAAACTCCTTTGTGCTAGAGGTGTCCGGTGGTGGTTTCGCTTTGGGCGGTGCGTCCTTCCTCTGAGGAGGGTGGGGGATCCTTTACCCCTTTGCTCTGCCCCAGACATAAGTGCCTGGAGGGGCGGGAACAAAGTCTGGTCTTGCTGGAATAGAGGACCAAAGAGGCGTGTTGCTAGCCGCAGGGCGTACACATACATGGCATCATTCAATCTCCAGGACTCCCGTCTCCCTGAGCACAGGGGCGCCAAGCACGGCAAACACGTGGACAGGTGTGAGCCACCTTGGGGGGAGGACCAAGGGGGGTGCGACCCCACCTACTAGATCAGTACCTAAGAACACTTAGTCATCCCTCCTCAGAGAACCCGCCACTGGAAGGCCACCTCAATGGGAGGAAGAGACTGGCCAGATCCAGAGGAAGGAGTTCAAGCCCCCGTGCCACGACGAGGCAGTTCCTTTGCGGGGGGCAGGATTTTCTGTTGACCTCTCATCTTTTAACCTCTAGCATTGTGTTTACCCTCGTGGCCTGCCATTTGACATGCACTTTCATTGGCTGGCGATCCTCCCTAATTGACCAACACGGTGATGTGTCGGGATGCGATCGCCGTCTGCTACACAGCCCCCTAGCGAGTGAGGGCAGCAGGGCTGGCCGAGCGGAGTATGATAGTCCTTGTGGCTTTCAGACATATCTGAAATAAAATGACTGGGGTCCAGCATGTGGCCTTCCTTGCATGTGTATACATATATATAAGTATATTTGCATGTTAGCATATACTCATGGAAAGATAAATATGGGGAAACAAAGGGGTGATAATTACAGGGAGTTTGTGCTATAGACCCTGCTGCTTTTTAAAGTGTGACATACTCTATGTAAGAGGGTTTCAGTATGTCAATAGAAATAGTGGAAGGTCCATGAGGCATGTCGATAGTAAATGTTTTGTCGATGCGCGTAATTACCTTGAAAGGACCGTCGTACTTGTGGGGTGAGGGGCGGCTTTGTTTTGTTCCTCAGCAGCACGTGTGAGCCGTCCTGCAAGTCTTTCAGCATGTAGATGCTGTTGTTACGGGTTGCTCTGGGATGTGCCTTTATGGTCTCCATGCTCTGGGGTCGTCTGAGCACTGTGGTGGCGTGATGAAATCTGCTGGCAAGGAGAATGTTGTGCTATAGACCAGTTCAGCTGCCATGCACTCCAGATCTTGCTTGAATGAAGTCCTGATGTGTGAGTGTGAGTGGAAGCCTATCACTGATGGTCTGATGAGGAAGGCTTTCAACTAGTGGTGCTCTGCCATACCAAAGAATTATACATAGTTATATACGGACCTCCTTGC
>BOPN01001350.1:85000-87500 GCA_017312705.2 Penaeus japonicus
GGAAGTCATCGATTTGGTATATATATATATACATATATATATATTTTTAACTCGTATGTAAATGTGTATATAAGAATATAAATATCCCAAGACTTGAGCTAAGATCCTGGTTAGATTTAGAAGCAGAATGGAGCCCATTGCCCTGGAAAATAATCCTTACCACTCTATGATTGAATATGTATTACAGGCTGTTTCTACAATAGAATGTAAGGAAAGCCGTTTGATGGAATATAAAATGTTTAATGAAAACCATATTGAATTTCATGATAAGACCAAGTTAATGATCCTTGAGACACGAATATATCTTATGAACTTTGAGACACGAATATATCTTATGAACTTTCCCGTCTCTTCAGTCGATGAATATGTGGAATTGTTATTAAAAAAATTTTGTAATAGTATATTATATGATAGAAAATATTCTTTTCCTATGAAATATTATATACAATATGCTATTATTCTCGATATTATCCCACTACATCTTTTGACTACATTCAGTGATGAATGGATTATTAATGAAACATTAAAAAGAAAATGTTCAGAATTGTTGTTCAAGAGATTGGCCAAGTGCTCAATGTTAAAAAATTTATCATTACATCAATACCCCCTCGATCGATGGGCGATTGATTCTTGTTGCAAGATGTTTAAAAATTTTACTCATTTGACATCTTTGAAAATTATGCCCAATAGATTAACCGGATCTGAATTATCCCCCTACGCGTATGTCATAAAACCTGTTGCTCAATACTGTCACGAACTGAGAGAACTTTACTTGATGTATGATGGAGACACCCTTAGATATATGGGGCCAAAGATTGAAGATCTGGTAAAGTGTCGTAAACTCGTCTCACTCTGGTTGTATGACACCGGCTCAACCGCACCAGAAGATGATGTTGTTGATGGCTTGCAAAAACTCTTGATAGAGTTGAAAGATCTCAAGTGTTTATTTCATAAATATCTGAAATATGCTATTTTAAACCCGAATAAGAAAATCTCTGGAACGCTCGGACTTGAACATCTCATTCTCCGAGATGATGTTCTTCTTAGACGAGAAGACGAGGTAGAATTGACCACCGACGAACTTCTTCGATTGTGGAAGATTTGTATATATATATATATATATATATATATATATATATATATATATATATATATATGTATATATATGAATATATATATATATATATGTATATGTATATATATATATATATATATATATATATATATATATATATATATATATATGTATATATATGTCTCTGTGTGTATATATCCATACATAAATTCATTAATTTATATATTCATTCACACACAAACACACACACATAAACACACACACACACACAGACAGACACACACACAGACAGACAGACAGACACACACACAGACAGACAGACACACACAGACAGACAGACACACACACACACACACACACACACACACACACACACACATACACACACACACCGAAGCTTCCTTCATGAACTTCTTACATACTTGCCTTGTATAACTAAGTCCCAAAGTCCATGTGTTGCTAGGCCGGCGAGCGACTTCGCAGTATCATATCTCGCCCACTTTCTTTTCCACTTGACTGAGTCATTTCTTGTTATTTTACACCTCCATCGTAAAATCACCAAAGCTCCAGTCCTCGTTTCAACTCCTTCCTGCCATCGAAAGAGAGGTATACGTAACGACACGCATACAAAAAAAAAAAAAAAAAAAAAATAAATAAGACGAGCAAAAAGCGTCCGAAGGGTATATAAGAGCGCCACCGAGACGGGGCGTTTAAGTCTCCCTGTTCGCGCGGTGTCGACAGGACCGTGGCGATAACGTGCGCGTTCGTAAAGCTTCGCCTCTGCTGCAATAATCTTAGAGCATTTCTTGATTTATATAGTGTCTTAATATCGAAAGAGTGTTGATTACTATTTGTTTGCACTATGCAAAGGCGATGAAGCTATATGTATTTGACGTTACGATACCCCGAATGAAGTATTCTTTATCTTTTGCCATTTTCAGACGTTTCCATAAGAACTACACCTAAAAATCCGGGAAATTGTTGAGCAAGACACCTGCAGCATTCAGCCTGCATTAGTTATAGAAGAAGTTGATTTCCGACCACAAGGTAAGACCTGGTTTGCTTAAATTCCTCGTCTTTCGCTCACTCGCAGCCCTGTTGGTGTCCAAATACAATCATTTTGTTACGTTGTCGTCATCACCGGGCGTATGTAGCTGTTACTGTTTTTTTTTTTTTTTTTTTTTTTTTCTTGGGTTCTTAAATTTTTGCGTTTATTTGAGAAAGTGAGTGTCGGTCGTGGACTATTTTTAGCATTGGGTAGTGTTATGTTTTAGTTGCGTTTCGTGTACAGTGATCAGGGACACGCATCGTCTGGTGATATTTTTTAAGCCAAGCATAAAGCCGTGTTCAGGAAAATCCGCACATCTCTCTTCTGTCTTCTCTTCTCTCTCCTACCTCCTACGCTGTGACTTCCTCCTGTTCATC
>BOPN01001350.1:115000-117500 GCA_017312705.2 Penaeus japonicus
CAGTGAATGCAATAACGACTGAGAGAATATTGAGTGTATCGCGGGAGAGTTCCTGAGGTCCTATACACACATACGTGCAATCAAAACTCTCCAAATACAAAATACATTTTCTAATGAACTCGAACTTCGTCACCAGAAGAAAGAGACAGGAACTCACACTCCCTCGATGAAACAGACGTATCGAAGGAACACGTTGAAGTTGTTAGCGAACTCCGGCTGAATGCAGTGCTGGATATAGCGGCAGTGCCCTCTCTCGAACTTGGGAGTCACGCACTGTTGGAAAGGCACATCTGGCTGCGAGGGGTGGAGGACGGGTCAGGAATATTGTATAAAAGATTCTTGTAGTCAGGTTTCTATTCTTTGTACATCATATTGTCAACGGTGTAAATACCAGGGCGAAAGATTCCCTTCTTCATTTTTATTTCTCCTTTCTGCTCCTCTTTGCTACTCACCCTCCCTGTTCCGAGCAAGAAGAAGCGATTCTGAGCCCCACTGGAAGGTGTTTTGGGAAGATTTGGGATAAGAAGACTCTGCTGGTCACGAGACAGCTGGCTCAGCCAAGGAATCTGCTGGAAGGCACTGCTCACTCCTAGAAAAAACGAACAAAAGTTTAATTGTGATTTTTTTTTTTTTTTTTGTAGGTTTACGCTTTGTAATATGAGAACAAGATTGAGGAAGCCGATAGAGTGACTGAAGTCCGCCTTCATTCCATATTTTACGGCATATTAGCAATGCCAGTTTATACTCAGCCTTCTTCTGTAACGGAAGGAAGACACTTGAAGAATTTCTGTTTTTCGCTTAAATTGACTAGTATATCGGTTAGCTTTCACAATCATCGCTTCACTTCACATACATTCGTTTGCACGCGAGTATTACTTGAATGAAACTGGTCCTCTGGCAGCTGAGCTCGCTGGCCGAGAGAGAGAGAGAGAATATGCGATCGGTGACCGCGTCCAAGAACTCACCTGTTCCTCCTTGGCTGAGGGCCTGGCCGCCACTGGGACGGTTCTGGCATCGTCGGGTGTTTCTCCTGTTGCCTGAGCAGTTGGGTTGTCCTTGCGTGAAGCCAGGGCGGTTGTTGGAAGGCCGATTGTTGGTAGGACGGAAACTACCACCGGGACCTGTGGGAATTACGGCGGGATGTTGTTCATTTCAAGACGAGAGGACAGATTCGGGAAAAGCTGAATTTAGCTAAAGCCAGCGACGGGAAAGCAAGGGAAATTTATGACGTGATATAAGCAAATGCTTTATACGCCTCTCTTACCTTTAACTATCACGAAAACTTTTTTTTTTTTTTTAAGTCAATGATAAACATCCGTTTTCTTTAACTATCCTACGGAATCTGAGCGTATGTCGACAAGAGTGATGAGACAGTACTTGCTAACTGAGCGGACTTCGTGTCGTTTGACTCTCCAAACTAACCTCTTTCGAATGTCTGTGGAGGGTTTATTTGGAATGGTTGATTCGGTCTCTGCTGTTGCTGGGGTCTGCCTGGTCTTCCTGGTATTTGCCCACCGAAGTTAAAGCCTACATTTCCAAACGGAAAGGGAATATTCCCTTGGAAACCTTGCCCTCCTGTTGAATGCGTTTAAACGTTAACAGATTTGCTGAGAGGGAGGAGGCTGATGCATATAGGAGGCTGGAGGTGAAAGCTCTGATGCCTCACTTTGGACTGACTGTTCTTTTTTATTATCTTTTTTTATTTGGTGTCATCGTGGTTGTGTCTAAAATTTTGTCTCTTTATTTGGAGTAGTAACACATTTCATGAAGACAATATTCACTGAATTTGGATTATTCCGTACCAATTTTCTTTATGAAATAAACAACAGTTACAGAGACATTGCTGTCAGTTTTTTTGTGTCGTCCGTGTCGTCTGTCAGAAAACTCAGCAAATGAAGTCTCAATTACATTACCTAACACTAACATATTCCAACTGTCGCAGGAACATAATAACAACTAACTTATTAAGAATAACATATAACCACAACAGAAACATGTTATAAAAGCACTAACATGTTTCAACTAATACTAACATATTCTTACAAGTACAGACACATAACTAGTATCAACATAACACATATTTCAGCTAACATTAACAATACATTTTATCTATACATTATGTGCAAGATTTTCCTACACCTTAGATGTACTTTTTGTACATTTGGCCACAGACCTTCGCGACCTTCCAACTAGTGAGGTTTCTGTCAAAGGATCTGGTAACACTGTGTGTGGGCCGAGTCACTGTTATATCAGTGGCTATCCACGTAATAGTTCATATCAAACTACTATGTTTATCACTTTACATACTCTCTATATCCTCCCATGATGCAACAAGCTCAATTGACAAAAGATAAATCTTAAAGCCGCGAACTTCTGTGGCCAAGTGTACGTGTTGTGACATGTCTCACTTGCTAAATTCTCGGTCGCTCGTTGGACCACTATTGAAAAAAGTGTAGTTTCGTTGACAACTGGTAATCCTTATATAATTTAATGATAAAGT
>BOPN01001350.1:152500-160000 GCA_017312705.2 Penaeus japonicus
TATTACTACTTTTGCTACTACTTCTGCTACCACTGCTATTACTTCTGCTACCACTGCTACTACTTCTCCTATCACTATTACTACTTCTGCTACCACTTTTGCTCCTTCTACTACTGCTGCTACTACTATTACTACTTTTGCTACTACTTCTGCTACTACTTCTGCTACTACTGCTACTACTTCTGCTACTACTGCTACTACTTCTGCTACTACTTCTGCTACTACTGCTACTACTTCTGCTACTACTGCTACTACTTCTGCTACTACTGCTTCTACTTCTGCTACTACTGCTACTACTTCTGCTACTACTGCTACTACTTCTGCTACTACTTCTGCTACTACTGCTACTACTTCTCCTACTACTGCTACTACTTCTGCTACTACTGCTTCTACTTCTGCTACTACTGCTACTACTTCTGCTACTACTGCTACTACTTCTGCTACTACTACTGCTACTACTTCTGCTACTACTGCTACTACTTCTGCTACTACTGCTACTACTTCTGCTACTACTGCTACTACTTCTGCTATTACTGCTACTACTTCTGCTATCACTGCTACTACTACTGCTACTACTTCTGCTATCACTGCTACTACTTCTGCTACTACTGCTACTACTTCTGCTATCACTGCTACTACTTCTGCTATCACTGCTACTACTTCTGCTACTACTGCTACTACCTCTTCTACTACTGCTACTACTTCTGCTACTACTGCTACTACTTCTGCTACTACTGCTACTACTTCTGCTATTACTGCTACTACTTCGGATATCACTGCTACTACTTCTGCTACTACTGCTGCTACTTCTGCTATTACTGCTACTACTTCGGATATCACTGCTACTACTTCTGCTACTACTGCTACTACTTCTGCTACCACTACACGATTTCTGCTACTACTGCTACTACTTCTGTTATCACTTCCGGTTACTACTTCGCTACTACCGCTACCACCTCTTCTACTACCGCTACTACTTCTGCTACTGCTACTATCTCTACTACTGCTATTACTTGCCACTACTGCTTCTATTACTAATAATACTTCCCACTACTGCTACTACTTCTGCTACTACTTCGCTACTACTGTTACCATTCTACTAATGCTACTTGCTACTACTGCTTCTACTACACTACTGCTACTACTTCCCACTACTGCTACTACTTCTGCTACTACTTCTGCTACTACTGCTACTACTTCTGCTATTACTGCTACTACTTCTGCTACTACTGCTACTACTTGCCACTACTGCTACTACCTCTTCTACTATCACTACTTGCTACTACTGCTACTACTACTACTACTGCTACTACTACTACTGCTACTACTACTGCTACTACTACTGCTACTACTGCTACTACTTCTGCTATCAATTGCTACTACTTCTGCTACTACTGCTACTACCTCTTCTACTACTGCTACTACTTCATACTACTGCTACTACTTCTCCACTACTGCTACTACTTCTGCTAATACTTTTCTTACTTCTGTTACTACTGCTACTACTTCTGCTACTACTGCTACTACTTCTGCTATTACTGCTACTACTCTGCCACTGCCACTACCACTGCTACCACTTCTGCCATCACCGCTACCACTTCTGCTGGACCATCGCTACCACTTGCCATCACTGCTACTCACTTCACCACTGCTACCACTCTGCTACCACCGCTACCACCCTCTCTATTACCGCTACCACTCTCTGCCACTGGCCATACTACCGTTACCACTGCCACCACTTGCCACCACCGCCACCACTTGCCACTACCGCTACCACTTCGCTATTACCGCCACCACTCGGACACCTGCCACCACTTCCCGCTACCACCGCCGCCACCACCGCTACCACTTGCCACTACTCTGCCGCTACCGTTTCACTCTGCTACCACCGCTACCACTGCCACCGCCTGCCACCACCGCTTCACTCTGCTACCACGGCTACCACTGCTACCACTTCTGGGCTACCACCGCTACCACTTCGCTATTACCGCTACCACTCGGATATCACCGCTACCACTGCTACCACTGTCACTACTCCCACCACTGCTGCTCACTTCGCTACCACTGTACAATACTCTGCCGCCACTGTTTTCACTTCTGCCACTACCGTTACCACTGCTACCACTTCGCTACCACTGCTTCTACTCTGCTACTACTGCTACTACCGCTACTACTTCTGCTACTACTTCGCTACCACTGCTACCACTTGCCACTACTCTGCTACCATACTACTCTATACTACCGCTAATACTCTGCTACCACCGTTGCCACTACCGCCATCACCGCTACCATCTCTACCACCGCTACCACTTCTGCTACCACTGCTGCTACTACTGCTACTACTTCTGCCACTACTCTACAATTATTGCTACCACTTCTGCTACTACTGCTACTACTTGCCACTACTGCTCTACTACCATATTACCGCTACCACTTGCCACTGCTACTACTTGCCACTACTGCTACTACTATTACTGCTACTACTTGCCACACTGCTACTACTTATGCTATTACTGCTACTACTTCTGCTACTACTGCTACTACTTATGCTATTACTGCTACTACTTCTGCTATCACTGCTACTACTTGTGCTACTACTGCTACTACTTATGCTATTACTGCTACTACTTCTGCTACTACTTCTGCTACTACTTCATATCACTGCTACTACCTACTATTGCTACTCTTCAGTTAGCCACTGCTACTACTTCTGCTGTTACTGCTACTACTTACCACTACCGTTACCACTTATGCCACTACTTGCTACTACTTCATATCACTGTCACTACTGCTACTACCTGCCACTACTTCTGCTATTACCGCTACCACTTCTGCTACTACTGCTACTACTCTCTGCTATTACTGCTACTACTCTCTGCTATCACCAGCTACTACTGGCTACTATTGCTACTTTCCGCTACTACTGCTGCTACCACTGCTATCACCGCTACTACTTCTGCCACTACTGCCGCTACTCTGCTACTACTGCTTCACTTGCCACTACCGCTACTACTCTTGCCACTATTGTCACTTTCCGCTACTCACTGCCACTACTCTGCTACTACTGTTTCTACTTCACTACCGCTACTACTTGCTATTACCGCCACTACTTCGATATCACTGCTACTACTCTGCTACTATTGCTACTACTCTACTACTGCTACTACTGCTACCATTTCTGCTACTACTGCTACTACTTCCTGCTACTACTTGCCACTACTGCTACAACTCTGCTACTACTGCTACTACTCTGCTACTACTGTTTCTACTCTGCCACTACTGCCACTACTTGCCACTACTGCTACTACTTGCCACTACTGCTTCACTTGCCACTACTGTTTCTACTTCTGTCACCACTGCTACTTGCCACTACCCTGCTACTACTTCTGCTACTACCGCTACTACTGCTAATACTCTGCTACCACTGCCACTAATGCTACTACTCTGCTACCACTTCCGCTACCACCGCCACCACTTCTGCTACTCACTGCCACTACCACACTACCTCCGCCACTACTGCTACTACTTCTGCTACTACTTGCCACTATTGCCACTCTTCTGCTACTTGCCACTACTGCTACTACTTCTGCTATCACTGCTACTACTTCTGCTACTACTGCTACTACTTCTGCTACTACTGCTACTACTTCTGCTATTACTACTACTACTACTGCTACTACTTCTACTGCTACTGCTACTACTTCTGCTACTACTGCTGCTACTACTGCTGCTACTACTGCTACTACTTCTGCTACTATTGCTACTACTTCTGCTACTACTGCTACTACTTATGCTACTACTTCTGCTACTACTGCTACTACTTCTGCTACTACTGCTACTACTTCTGCTACTACTGCTACTACTTCTGCTATCACTGCTACTACTTCTGCTACTACTGCTACTACTTTCCCATCACTGAATTACTCTGCTACTACTGCTACTACTTGCTACCAATACTTACCGTTGCTACTGTTTCTGCTGTCACTGCTACTACTTCTACTACTACTGCTACTACTTCTGCTACTACTGCTACTACTTTTGCTATCACTGCTACTACTTCTGCTACCACTGCTACTACTTCTACTACTGCTACTACTTCTGCTACCACTGCTACTACTTATACTACTGCTACTACTTCTGCTATCACTGCTACTACTTCTGCTACTACTGCTACTACTTCTGCTACTACTGCTGCTACTACTGCTGCTACTACTGCTACTACTTCTGCTACTATTGCTACTACTTCTGCTACTACTGCTACTACTTATGCTACTACTTCTGCTACTACTGCTACTACTGCTACTACTTCTGCTACTACTGCTACTACTTCTGCTATCACTGCTACTACTTCTGCTACTACTGCTACTACTTCTTCTATCACTGGTACTACTTCTGCTACTACTGCTACTACTTCTGCTACCACTGCTACTACTTCTACTGCTGCTACTACTTCTGCTGTCACTGCTACTACTTCTACTACTACTGCTACTACTTCTGATATCACTGCTACTACTTCTGCTACTACTGCTACTACTTTTGCTATCACTGCTACTACTGCTACTACTTCTGCTACCACTGCTACTACTTCTACTACTGCTACTACTTCTGCTACCACTGCTACTACTTCTACTACTGCTACTACTTCTGCTATCACTGCTACTACTTCTGCTACTACTGTTACTACTTCTGCTATCACTGCTACTACTTCTGCTACCACTGCTACTACTTCTACTACTGCTACTACTTCTGCTACTACTGCTACTACTTCTGCTACTACTGCTACTACTTCTCCTATTACTGCTACTACTTCTGCTATCACTGCTACTACTTCTGCTACTACTGCTACTACTTCTACTACTACTGCTACTACTTTTGCTATCACTGCTACTACTTCTGCTACTACTGCTACTACTTCTACTACTACTGCTACTACTTCTGCTATCACTGCTACTACTTCTGCTGCTACTTCTACTACTACTGCTACTACTTCTGCTACCACTGCTACTACTTCTACTACTGCTACTACTTCTGCTACTATCACATTTACTTGCCACTACTGCTACTACTTCTGCTACTACTACACATCTCTCTATTACTTCACTACTCGCTATCACTGCTACCATCGCTACTACTTGCCATCACTGCTACTACTTCTGCTATTACTTCTACTACTGCTACTGCTTCTGCTACTACTGCTAGTACTTCTACTACTACTGCTACTACTTCTGCTATCACTGCTACTATTTCTGCTACTACTGCTACTACTTCTGCTATCACTGCTACTACTTCTGCTACTACCTCTTCTACTTCTGCTACTACTTCTGCTACTACTGCTACTACTTCTGCTACTACTGCTACTACTTCTGCTACTACTGCTACTACTTCTGCTACTACTGCTACTACTTCTGCTATCACTGCTACTACTTCTGCTACTACTGCTACTACTTCTTCTAGTACTGCTACTACTTCTGCTACTACTGCTACTACTTCTGCTACTACTTCTGCTACTACTGCTACTACTTCTGCTACTACTGCTACTACTTCTGCTACTACTGCTGCTACTACTGCTACTACTGCTACTACTTCTGCTACTACTTCTGCTATCACTGCTGCTACTTCTGCTACTACTGCTACTACTTCTGCTACTACTGCTTCTACTGCTACTACTTCTGCTACTACTTCTGCTATCACTGCTGCTACTTCTGCTACTACTGCTACTACTTCTGCTACTACTGCTGCTACTTCTGCTACTACTGCTACTACTTCTACTACTACTGCTACTACTTCTGCTATCACTGCTGCTACTTCTGCTACTACTGCTACTACTTCTGCTACTACTGCTGCTACTACTGCTACTACTGCTACTACTTCTGCTACTACTGCTACTACTTCTGCTACTACTGCTACTACTTCTGCTACTACTGCTACTACTTCTGCTACTACTGCTACTACCTCTTCTACTACTGCTACTACTTTTGCTACTACTGCTACTACTGCTGCTACTTCTGCTACTACTGCTACTACTTCTGCTACTACTGCTACTACTTGCCACTACTGCTACTACTTGCCACCACTGCTACTACTCTACACTACTGTTTCTACTTCTGCTAATACTCTGCTACCACTGCTACTACTGCTACTACTTCTACATTACTGCTACTACTTCTGCTACTACTTTGCCACTACTACTACTGTTGCTACTTCGCTACTACTGCTACTACTTGCTACTACTACATTACCTCTTCTACTACTGCTACTACTTGCCACTACCGCTCACTGCTGCTACTTCTGCTACTACTGCTACTACTTACCACGTTACTACTTGCTACTACTGCTACTACTTGCTACCACTGCTACTACTTCTGCTACTACTGCTTCTACTTATGCTACTACTTCTGCTACTACTTCTGCTACTACTTCTGCTATCACTGCTGCTACTTCTGCTACTACTGCTACTACTTCTGTCACTACTTTTGCTACTACTTCTGCTACTACTGCTGCTACTTCTGCTACTACTGCTACTACTTCTGTCACTACTTCTGCTACTACTTCTGCTACTACTGCTGCTACTTCTGCTACTACTGCTACTACTTCTGCTACTCACTTGATACTACTGCTTCACTTCTGATACTACTGCTACTATTTCTGTTACTTCATCGTTTCACTTGCTACTACTTGCCGTTATCATCGTTACTACTTCAGTTACTACTTCTGCTACTACTTCGCTACCACTGCTACTACTGCTACTACTTGCCACTACTTGCTACTACTGCTATTACTTCTGCTACTACTGCTTTTACTTCTGCTACTACTGCTACTACTTCTGCTACTACTTCTGCTACCACTGCTACTACTGCTTCTACTTCTGCTACTACTGCTACTACTTCTGCTACTACTTCTGCTACTACTGCTTCTACTTCTGCTACTACTGCTACTACTTCTGCTACCACTGCTACTACTGCTACTACTTCTGCTACTACTTCTGCTACTTCTTGTGCTACTACTTTTGCTACTACTGTTACTACTTCTGCTACTACTTCTGTTACTACTTCTGCTACTACTTCTGCTACTACTTCTGCTACTACTGCTATTACTTCTGCTACTACTTTTGCTACTACGACTGCTACTACTGCTACTTCTGCTACTACTGCTATTACTTTTGCTACTTGTGCTACTACTGCTACTACTTCTGCCACAACTTCTGCTACTACTGCTATTACGACTGCTACTTCTGCTACTACTTCTGCTACTACTGCTACTACTTCTGCTACTACTGCTGCTACTTCTGCTACTACTTCTGCTACTACTGCTACTACTTCTGCTACTACTGCTACTACTTCTGCTACTACTGCTACTACTTCTGCTACTACTGCTACTACTTCTGCTACTACTTCTGCTATCACTGCTAGTACTTCTGCTACTACTGCTGCTACTTCTTTTACCACTGATACTACGTCTGCTATCGCTGCTTCTACTTCTGCTATCACTGTTACTTCTTCC
>BOPN01001350.1:187500-189680 GCA_017312705.2 Penaeus japonicus
ACACTACAACAACTGCTGCTGACACTACCACAACAGCTCCTGACACTACCACGACAGCTGCTGACACTACCACAACAGCTGCAGATACTACAACAACTGCTGCTGACACTACCACAACAGCTGCTGACACTACAACAACAGCTGCTTACACTGCCATAACAGCTGCTGACACTACCACAACAGCTGCTGACACTACAACAACAGCTGCAGATACTACAACGATAGCTGCTGATACTACCACAACTGCTTCTGTTACTACAACAGCTGCTGACACTACAACAACAGCTGCAGATACTACAACGACAGCTGCTGACACTACCACAACAGCTGCAGATACTACAACAGCTGCTGACACTACAACAACAGCTGCAGATACTACAACAACAGCTGCTGACACTACAACAACAGCTGCTGACACTACAACGACAGCTGCAGATACTACAACAACTGCTGCTGACACTACAACAACAGCTGCAGATACTACAACGACAGCTGCTGACACTACCACAACAGCTGCTGACACTACGACAACAGCTGCAGATACTACAACAACAGCTGCTGACACTACCATAACAGCTGCTGACACTACAACAACAGCTGCAGATACTACAACAACAGCTGCTGACACTACAACAACAGCTGCTGACACTACAACAACAGCTGCAGATACTACAACAACAGCTGCTGACACTACCATAACAGCTGCTGACACTACAACAACAGCTGCAGATACTACAACGACAGCTGCTGACACTACCACAACAGCTACTGACACTACAACAACAGCTGCTGACACTACCACAGCGGCTGCTGGCACTACAACAACAGCTGCTGACACTACAACAGCTGCTGACACTACAACAACGGCTTCTGACACTACCACAGCGGCTGCTGACACTACAACTGCTGCTGACACTACCACAACAGCTGCTGACACTACAACAACAGCTGCTGACACCACCACAACGGCTGCTGACACTACAACAACGGCTGTTGACACTACAACAACAGCTACTGTCTCTCCTACTGACGATACGTCCTTCACCGAAGGCATGACTACTACTGTTACAACAACAACAGACGATACGTCCTTCACCGAAGGCATGACTACTACTGTTACAACAACAACAGACGATACGTCTTTCACCGAAGGCATGACCACTCCTGTTACAACAACAACAGACGATACGTCCTCCACCGAAGGCATGACCACTACTGTTACAACAACAACAGACGATACGTCCTCCACCGAAGGCATGACCACTCCTGTTCCAACAACAACAGACGATACGTCCTCCACCGAAGGCATGACCACTCCTGTTCCAACAACAACAGACGATACGTCCTCCACCGAAGGAATGACCGTTACTGCCACTACAACTACTGACACTACTACCGTCATCGAAGGCATGACCACTTCGACTGCCGAGATTACTACCAGGAGACCTGAACCAGTGACGCCCTGTAAGAAAGGTACAGTATGCTGATTATTCTTTTTCCAATGATTACCCGACGTTGTTCGTAACGCCATCTACTCTGAACTGACTGTTATACTCGCCCTCTGTCTCTTAGTTTGTGTTTCGTGGTTTTGTTATTCAACCGGTACTAATCAGAACATTTTCATTCTATAGGCTGCAAGAGAGGAAGGAAATTGTTACTCCAGATTATGCAGCGGGTGAACGATTGTGGTTTGGCTGCACCATAAGCCATATCAACAACGTCAACATAATCCTTAAATGTGAATCAAATAAAGAAAAGAAAAGTTATTCTTTATCATTTGTTCTTCAGTGTTGAGGATATATATATATATATATATATATATATATATATATATATATATATATATATATATATATATATAAATATCGGCTACTCGACCCGCTAAAAGAATTGTGTAACCAGATGCCTTATGAGACATCATGGAATTTACGTATTTGCTGTTAGCAGAGCAGTGATCGCGAGGTTTTAGAGACAATTCCCGCGGGCGCTCGGCAGCAACGAAATCACAAATTCATGTCCCAAATCAGGTTACCGAGGTTATATATATGTGAGAAAGATGGAAGAATGCAGTAACACATTTAATATAGATATACAAATTTTACCGTCCCGGTCTGGGAGGTAAAATTTCTCTCTCTCTCTCTCCCTCTCTCTCTCTCTCTCTCTCTCTCTCTCTCTCTCTC
>BOPN01001350.1:220123-222623 GCA_017312705.2 Penaeus japonicus
GTGTTTGTAGGTGTTTAAAATAACGAAACAAAGAATATTCATCTTTAGAGATCGAAAGAGGATCATATTAGAAACAAGAAAAATAAAGTTGAAAAAACTTCAATTGAATGAAACAACAGATCAGATCAAGAGAGAAAAGTCAAAGCAGAGATAAGGCTACTAACAGATGAATTAAAACTGTCTATAAGTAACCAAAAAGCTTATTGAAAAAGAATTTAATGGGCTTATAAAACAGTGCAAAATATTGCACTCATCTTACTTTAAACAGTTAAGAAAGAAGAAGAATGAGAAATTATTTTGTGAATAATGACACATTGATAGCAATTCAAGGAAATGGCTGAATTACTCAAATTGCAATATGAAGAAGACTATAGTGTCCCAAGAACGGAAAATTAATATCGAATACAACATATTAGTATCATTAGTAACGAAAATAAATGTCTCACTGAATTCATATTCAATGAAAAAGATAATCTTGAAACAGTAAATTAAATCAACGAAAATCAATAGCTGGGCGAATATAAATCAGCAATCTTTTTACAAAACTGCAAAGAAGCCATAGCAAAGCCACTTTGTGGAGGAAATCTTTGGACATAGAGGATATCCCCAGCTTACTGAAAAGAAATTACTATAATTCAAATATATAAAGGTGGAAACAAAGGTCAGGCCAAAATTATGACCAGTAACACCCCGCTGTCTCGTATAATAAAAATATTTGAAGAATTTAGTGAGGAAAAATGTCTGTTTTTTTAGACAAGAAAACAAAGATATATCCCGGGTAACATGGATTCAGAGAGTGGTAGATCTTGTTTATCACGAATCTGACACCACTTCAAACACACTGGGGACCTAACTGAAAACAGAGAAGTTGATGTAATATACCTAGACTTTGCAAAAGCTTTTGACAAAGTAGATCACGGCATTCTGCTACATAAGATTAAAGACTTTGGAATCGGGGGGAAAGTTGGAATAAATCGTAAACAAAAAGTACAAATTAATGGGCTATACTCGAATGAAACGACTATTATGAGTGGGGTGCCACAAGGGTCCGTTCTTGGGCCCTTGCTATTCCTTATTATGATTGATGACATTGACAATGGTGTGAAACACTCGAAAGTAACATCATTTGCAGATGATACAAGAATAAGTACACCCATAGAGCAACTAGATAATGAAAACAAACTTAACGAGGATCTACATACCATCTGTAAGTGGGCATATGATAACAATATGAAATTCAATTCAAAATTATAGTCCAACTGGAAATTTAAGAGCAAGATCATATTTTATCGAAGGTGTGGAGATTGAGGAGAAAAAGGAGTAAAAGATTTTGGACTCTATATGAGTAATGTCATGAGTTTTAGTCACCATATAGAGCAGATTGTCAATAAAGAAAAAGTTATGAGTGGATGGGTAATGAGGACTTTTAACACAAGAGACCCAGAACACCTTTTACCACTATGGAAAACATTGATGACCACAAGATTAGAATATCAGTGCCAAGTATGGAGCCGAAATTTTACAAAAGAATGTTGATAGAACAAGTCCAAAGAATCTTTACACGCAAGTTAGATAATATGATGGGTCTAAATTATTAAGGAAGAAGACTAAAAAAAAAAAAAAAAACTAGACTGTACTCCACAAAGGCGGCTTCTTCATTATATATGTGTGGAAAATTATTGAAAACGTAACACCAAATCCAAGACCTGTTGACGGAGAGTCGTGAATGAGCCTCCCCACACGGGGAAAGACATGTTATCACTTTTAGGATAAGTGCACAAGCATCACCTGTTAAGAAAATGCAAAAACAAAGTTTCCTAATAAACGGACCTAAATTGTTTAATAGCATACCGAAGGATATAAGAAACCTAAATCAGTGCAGTGAAGAAGTGTTTAAAAGAAAACTAGATAAATGGCTACATTCAGTATCAGATGAACCACCAACGTGTGGTAGTGAAAGAACGAGGGCTGAATCAAATTCCATCCCTCATCAAATTCAGTTGCTTGCAACTGACAAAAAACGGGCGGTCCCCCAGGATGACCCTGGCATGAGCCACTAAGAAGGCTCATGCTGTAACTACCACCAAGTAACCAAGTATATATATAAATATATATATATATATATATATATATATATATATATATATATATATATATATATAATGTATATATAAGTATATATATATATACATATGTATATACATATGTATGTTTATATGTATAAGTGTATGTATATATAGTATATATGTATTTATATGCATATATATATATATATATATATATATATATATATATATATATATATATATATATATATATATGTGTGTGTGTGTGTGTGTGTATATATATATATATATATATATATATATATATATATATATATATATATATATGTGTGTGTGTGTGTGTGTGTGTATGTATGCATATGTATATATATATATATATATATATATATATACATATTTATATTGATAATGCTGATTAATTTGTATTAGCGATT